>OY992884.1:66685470-66705470 GCA_963921405.1 Cepaea hortensis
TGAGGGAGAAGGGGGAGGAGGCGGATGGAGTAGGAGGGAGGAGGGATGGAGGAGAAGGGGAGAGGAAGAGGGAGAAGAAAGAGGGAGAAGGAGAGGGAGTCGGGAGAGGGGATGAGAGGGAGGAAGAAGAGAGGAGGAGAGAGTTCGCCATTCCGAATTCATACTCGTCTAGTTCTTCCCTTCTACACGACTGTAGATAACTTCCTTACACATAAAAAGATGAATTGTTATTGATATTGCCGTGGCATGGAGGAATATCAGCAGCAGAGTTGATCCAAAAAACCAAAGACTGAGATCTACGGAGAGCCATGAACGCCTACGCCAGCCGGCACGGCACTTGATGATGATGATTGCCGTGTGACGATTCTGTGTAGTCAAGTCATTTTCTTCCCTTTCCCTAGCGTTTTGGTTCGGGTATTCTTTCATCATCATCATCATATATTTACGTACGTATTTTGGGAGGGGGAGGGAGGGAGGAGGAGGAAGAAGAAAAAAAACTATGACAGTTGACAGCTCTGGAATGAAAGGAAGGCGTGTAAGAAAATTTCATCTCAATCGGATGGGCCGTTCGCGAACAAATAAAGGACATACATATTTACGTACATACATATATACATATACATATACACTTTGTTTTATATATATATATATATATATATATATATATATATATATATATATATATATATATATATATATATATATATATATATATATATACTAGCTGACACGGCCCGGCTTCGCCCAGTCCTTGGTGGGGAGCATCTCATTTAATTCATATAAGTAGTCATATAAGTTCCCGTTCCCGTTACCGACTGTCTGTCTGTCTGTCTGTCTGTCTGTCTGTCTGTCTGTCTGTCTGTCTGTCTGTCTGTCTGTCTGTCTGTCTGTCTGTCTGTCTGACCCGGCCCGGCATTGCCCAGCTCCTGGTGTGGAGTATCTAATTTAATTCATATAAATAGTCATATAAGTTCCCGTTCCCGACTGTCGATCTGTCTGTCTATCTGTTTGTCTATCTGTCTGCCTGACCCTGCCCGGTTTCGCCCAGTCCCTGGTGGGGAGCATCTCATTTAATTCATATAAGTAGTCATATAAGTTCCCGTTTCCGTTACCGACTGTCTGTCTGTCTGTCTGTCTGTCTGTCTGTCAGTCTGTCTGTCTGTCTGTCTGTCTGTCTGACCCGGCCCGGCTTCGCCCAGCCCCTGATGGGGAGCATCTCATTTAATTCATATGAGTAGTCATATAAGTTCCCGTTCCCGACTGACTGACTGTCTGTCTGTCTGTCTGTCTGTCTGTCTGTCTATCTGTCTGTCTGTCTGTCTGTCTGTCTGTCTGTCTAATCATTTATTGGTTGCAGTTAGAACAACCTTAGATAAACGAAGACCAACTTGGTAATATATTAACTTGGGTAAATGGAGCAGCGGCAGCAGCAGCAGAAGAAGAAGAAAAAGGAGGAGTAGGAGCTGGGAGGAGGAAGAGGGAGGAGGAGGGAGGAGGAGGAGAAAGAGAGAAGAGGAGGATGGAGGAGGGAGAGAGGAGGGGGAGGGAGAAGAGGAAGAGGGTAGGAGGTGGAGGAGGAGAGAGGAGGAGGAGGAGGAGAATATAACGCATATGCCTGTAGATTTAATAATGGCTGAGGTTGTTCCATGTCTTCTTAGAGTTGGCGACAGTGTAAAGAAATATAAAATCTTCAAACTTGATAGAGATAAGGTAACTATTATTTATTCATTCTTTAAGCAAAAAAATATGAGTTACAATGTTATGCATTATGCATTATTTTTATGAAAACTTTGAAAATGCCTTACAGATTGTATCATTATTTATTATAACTCATATGCCGGTACATAACTATGGACAAAGAGTTTATAAATCTTTGAAAACGATGCCACAATATGACTATAAGTTATACAGAAAAGTTATGCCTCTTGAAATAACTTTTACAGAGTTAAGTCCCCTGAAATAGATGAAATTATAATGAAAAATGAAATAATTTTGGGTAAGCAGCCGATTTCATACTAAAAAAATATGACAGTGGGCTGCGCTGGAATGAAAGGAAGACGTGTAAAAAATTTCATCTCAATGGGACGTTCCGTTCGCGAGCGCATTAGGGACATAAAGACAGACAGACAGACGGACGGAGATCGCCTTTTATATATAAGATATACCCATCCATGTTGGGTTTTCCTCTTGTCCGCTTACTCGTTAGGCCTCCCTCCATATACATCTTTTCCAGACTCTACACGCCAAAGTATTTCATTTCCCTCACTTTCGTTTGTCTTAATAACCACATTTCTTTGACAATGAATCCCTGTTGAACGGTTCAGTGTGTTCTCTATTTCGCCCATGCAGGAGGAGGAGAGGGAGGAGGAGGGAGGAGGAGGAGAGAGTAGGAGGAGGGAGGAGGCGGAGGGAGAAGGAAGAGGGAGGAGGAAGAGGGAGAAGGAGGAGGGAGAAGGAGGAGAAGGAGGGGGAGGAGGAGGGAAGAGGAGGAGGGGAGGAGGAGGGAGGAGGAGGAATGTGAAGGGAGGAGGAGGGAGGAGGTAGAGGGAGGAGGAGGAGGGAGGCGGAGAGAGGAGGAGGGAGGAGGAGGAAGAGGGAGGAGGAGGAATGTGAAGGGAGGAGGGGGGAGGAGGCAGAGGGAGGAGGAGGGAGGAGGAGGGATTAGGAGGAGGAGGGAGGAGTAGGGTGGAGGAGGAGGCGAGGAGGAGGGAGGAGGAAGAGGGAGGAGGAGGGAGAAGGAGGGAGGAGGAGAACGCAGGAGGAGAAGGGAGCAGGAGGAGGATAGGGAGGAGGAGGGAGAGGGAGGAGGGAGGGAGGAGGAGGGAGAGTAGGAGGAGGGAGGGAGGCGGAGGGAGAAGGAAGAGGGAGGAGGAAGAGGAGAAGGAGGAGGGAGAAGGAGGAGAAGGAAGAGGGGGAGGAAGAGGGAGAAGGAGGAGGGAGAAGGAGGAGAAGGAGGGGGAGGAGGAGGAGGAAGAGGAGGAGGGGAGGAGGAGGAGGGGGGAGGAGGAATGTGAAGGGAGGAGGAGGGAAGAGATAGAGGGAAGAGGAGGAGGAGGGAGGCGGAGAGAGGGAGGGGGAGGAGGAGGAAGAGGGAGGAGGAGGAATGTGAAGGGAGGAGGGGTGGAGGAGGAGAGGAGGAGGAGGGAGGAGGAGGAGTAGAGGGAGGAGGAGGGAGGAGGAGGAGGGAGGAGGAGGAGGGTGGAGGCGGAGAGAGAGGGAGGAGGAGGAGGAGGAGGGAGGAGGGAAGAGGAGGGAGGAAGAGGAGGAGGAGGGAGGAGGAGTGATGAGGAGGAGGGAAGGAGGGAGGAGGGAGGAGGAGGGAGGAGGAGGAGGGAGGAGGAAGAAGAGGGAGGAGGAGGAATGTGAAGGGAGGAGGAGGGAGGAGGTGAATGAGGAGGAGGGAGGAGGAGGAGTAGGAGGAGGGAGAGGGAGGAGGAGGAGGAGGAGGGGAGGAGGGAGGAGGATGGGAGGAGGGAGGAAGGAAGGAGGAGGGGAGAAGGAGGGATGAGGAGGAGGAGGGAGGGAGGAAGAGGGAGGAGGGGAATGTGAAGGGAGGGAGGAGGAGAGGAGAGGAGGAGGGAGGAGGAGAAGGGAGGAAGGAGGGATGAGGAGGAGGAGGAGGGAGGGATGAGGAGGAGGGAGGAGGAGGAAGAGGGAGGAGGAGGAAGTGAGGGAAGGAGGAGGGAGGAGGTAGAGGGAGGAGGAGGGGGGAGAGGAGGAGTGAGGAGGTGGAGAGGGAGGAGGAGGAGGAGGAGGGGAGGAGGAGGAGGAGGGAGGGGAGAGAAGGAGAGGAGGAGGAGGAAGGAGGGGAGGAAGGAGGGAGAATAGGAGGGAGGAAGGAAAGAGAGTGGAAGGGAGGAGGGGGAGGAGGAAGGGAAGAGGGGAGGAGGAGGAGAGGAGGAGGAGGAAAGAAAGGGAGGAGGAGAGGAGGAGAAGGGAGGAGGAGGGGGGGAGGGAGGGTAGGAGGAGGGAAGAGGGAAGAGGGGAGAAGGGAGAGAGGAGGAGGGAGGAAGAGGGAGGAGAGGGAGGAGGAGGGAGGAGGAGGAGGAGGGATGAGGAGGGAGAAGGAGGAGGAGGGAAGATGAGGGAGGAGGGAGGAGGAGGCGGAGGGAGTAGGAGGAGAGGGAGGAGAGGGAGGAGGGAAGAGGAGAAAGGGGAGAAGAGGGAGAAGGGAGGAGGAAGAGGAGAGGGATGGAGGGAAGGAGGGAGAGGAGAGAGTTCGCCCATTCCGAATTCATACTCGTCTAGTTCTTCCCTTCTACACGACTGTAGATAACTTCCTTACACATAAAAAGATGAATTGTTATTGATATTGCCGTGGCATGGAGGAATATCAGCAGCAGAGTTGATCCAAAAAACCAAAGACTGAGATCTACGGAGAGCCATGAACGCCTACGCCAGCCGGCACGGCACTTGATGATGATGATTGCCGTGTGACGATTCTGTGTAGTCACGTCATTTTCTTCCCTTTCCCTAGCGTTTTGGTTCGGGGATTCTTTCATCATCATCATCATATATTTACGTACGTATTTTGGGAGGTGGAGGAGGGAGGAGGAGGAAGAAGAAAAAAAAACTATGACAGTTGACAGCTCTGGAATGAAAGGAAGGCGTGTAGAAAATTTCATCTCAATCGGATGGGCCGTTCGCGAACAAATAAAGGACATACATATTTACATACATACATATATACATACATATTTACATACATACACTTTGTTTTATAAATATAGATATGTGTGTGTGTGTGTGTGTGTGTGTGTGTGTGTGTGTGTGTGTGTGTGTGTGTGTGTGTGTGTGTGTGTGTGTGTGTGTGTGTGTGTGTGTGTGTGTGTGTGTGTGTGTGTGTGTGTGTGTGTGAATATAGAAGTCGTAGATATCCGTTTTCGGGTGTATGATATCATAATTCAATTATTGTTTTTTATCTTCACTTCTCCTTCATTAATTCGCAACACTTACTTTTCCATTCTTAAACATAACCCAATCTTAAGGCTTTGTGCTCTGTCTATCTATCTGTATGCATCTGTCTCTCTCTCTGTCTCTCTCTGTCTCTCTCTCTCTCTCTCTCTCTCTCTCTCTCTCTCTCTTTCTCTCTCCCCCCCCCCCCCACACACACACACACACATTGTTGATAAATTCAGTAATTAGCAACATTTACTTTTCCACCCTTAAACATAAAACCGATCTTACGGTTTTGTGCTCTGTCTATCTGTCTGTGTCCGTCTCTCTCTCTCTCTCTCTCTCTCTCTCTCTCTCTCTCTCTCGCTCTCTCTCTCTCTCCATCTCTCTCTCTCGCGCGCGCGCGCGCGTTGGCGCATACACAAACACACAAACATTATTGATACATTGTCCAAAAATAAGCATCTCATGGTAACGAATCTCACACAAAATCAATCAGTAAAATTAAGTTAAAGAAAACAAACTTTGTACCCACCTTAAGGTATATTATGTACATTGTGCTAAAGAGATGAGGAGCGGCTGGTCGAGTGTCTAGAACCCGGACTCTCCTTTAGGAGACCCGGGTTCGAATCCTCGGTAAGGTGTGGGATTTTTTTTTTGGGGGGGGGGGGGGGGGCAAAAAGAAAATCCTAACCTGCACAGTTCGCGGCGACTGCACTAGCCAGGCGGCCTTAATTCCTGATGCTGAAATACCTCCTGCCATACACCGCAAGGTACTATATTGTCAGTAAATAACAGTTTATGAAGATAGTGCTACTCCAAGTTGTATATACCAATCGGAACTTGACAGGGTAATGTGTAAAATATCATGTTGGCCTTCATGACATTCCTGCTACCCATTTTATGATAGGAGTTCAAGTCAATTTAAAAAAAAAATGTTATAACGGCCTCAAAGTCAATTTAAAAAAAAAAACAACATCCCAGCCTTAAAGCGACGATTCGAACACATGACCACCTGGCCAATGTATCCCTCACTTTGGCAAACGTCGAGCCCTTGCGTCGAACCTGCCCCGTTGTGCTCAGGATATTACTATTGCAGTTCGCTATCAACTTCGCCAGCGCACCCACCTTATCGTGCTAGACCCATATTTGCATAGACCAATCGGCATCCCAACAATGATGCTGCAAAGTCACGCCAGCCGCCTCCACTTTCCCAATTCATTTCCTGGTACCATTTTAGGATAGGTTCACTTTGGAATCCACACTAATTAAAGAAAGACTCCCCCCCCCCCCCCCCCCCAGATGGGGGTTCGATCACATGATCACCCGGCTGACAGGCTAGCATTGTATGCCCTGGGCTGCCATATCTCCCACACAAACACACGTATATTTCTTTAACATGTCTTCCCAACCACTTAGTGTCTCGGCATTCAAGGTCAATAAGAAACACAAGCTGATTCCACTGATCTAATCTTGTTTGACCCTGCATGTAATAGTGTTTGCTATCTCGAAAACACGAACTTAGAACCACTTCTTGATGACTCACACGATAGCGTGACAAGATAAGTGTAACAGCCAGACAGCTATCCCAGTTGATAACTCAAGTAGCCTAACTGCTGTAATGATCCCAATCACAAGAGTTACGGTTTGAAACTCCTGAAAATTTAATCTAACTTTTGCTGTGATATTAAACAAACACGTTACAGTTTGAAACAACGGAAAAAAATAGCCTAACTGTTGCAGTGATCTAAAACAAACGAGTTACGGTTTGAAACACCAGATTTCCATTTTCATACTGACTGAAAATCGTAAACTGTTTAGAGAAATTAGACCTAGACTAGTCAAACTTTTTAACAGCTCGTTCTGAGAAGAACTTGGTGACAACTTTTAGGATGCATGGGGAAAAGAACAAGTGGCAGGCAGAGAAATAAATATCTGGATGGCTTGGCCACATGGCATGGACGTTACAAGAACACACAGTTGATACACGACTCTGATGATCGCGTGAGACGTCTAAGCATGTCCGGCCATGCTTATCGACATGGCACAAGATGTCTGGTTACATTACTTTTTTTAAAAAGAAAATGCCTTAATTATTTGTAATGAAACCTGCTTGTTGTAGCTTTGCAACTGTTTGAAATTAAGTAATATAAGTACAGGTCCCTTATACACTCTTTAGGTAGAGAAATACAAGACCCATATGTGTATGGACCAATGGGTACTCCAGGAATTTCCTGTAAGTATAATGCTAGCCGCTTACACTATCCCAAGACGTAGGCCACCATGGCCGAATGGATAAGAACGCGTGTTCTTAAACATCCGGTGCTGATGCCGAGGTAAGGGGTTCAAACCCCTACATCGGACAGTTGGACTAAAATGTTGACCTATCGTCCTTGACATGGGGACGTTAATTACAAGTACCTCTGAAGTCGGAGTGGGTTCGCCTAACGGTGGGGGACTCTGTTAATAAGGAAAGCTAATCCATACGCAAACTCAGTCAAGAACTACTAGAAGTAGTGTGTATGGACTACATTTAAGTTGAAAGAGAAGGCGCTAAAAAAAAAAATTACACTATATTAAGACATTTCCTGTCACCCATTTTAGGCTGAGGGTGACGTGGAATTGCAGGTCAATTCTATTAATCTGCCTGGACGCGGAATTAAAACCATGATTACCAATCCGGCAGACAAGCGTCTAGCTACTACGCTTCCACATTTTCTAGCTTAGTGAGAGGTAAAGATAATTCCACATTTTCCAGCTGGGTGAGAGGTAACGATAATTCCAGATTTTCCAGCTGGGTGAGAGGTAACGATAATTCCAGATTTTCCAACTGGGTGAGAGGTAACGATAATTCCACATGCAATATTTCGAAAGGGGCATGGGATGTTAGGTTTCTCACATAGAGTAGTTTAATTTACGGGGCAAATGACCGCGTCCCTTCTTCGCTGGCGTATTCTTCTCGAAGTCGAAGAAGATTAAGCGTTCAGATTTTGTCAATATCCGGGCGCCAAAACTGGTGAAGTAAGCGTGTTCTACCACCCTTTGACATTTGAAGGATACCGGTTCGAAATCCGCCATGCTGATAGCTTTCAATCTGTCTAATGTCTATTATGCTCTCTCATTTCCATATGTTCCCACGTGTCTTCTGCGATCGTCTGTCAAATGATCTGTATATTCCTACCTTAAGTAACCAATGGTAAACTGCTGAATGTAAACTTACCAAGAAATCACACACAGCCAAAACATGCCAGGGTTAACTGCGACATCCTGTAAAATATATGCAACTAGCTACCACAAACACGAGAATTTCACAGGAATTGAAAGAAAATGTTGGTAAAAATTGAGGGATTTCGTGTACGGGAAAGAACACCCCTACCAAGATAAACTTTGAACATGTATGAACGCGACTAAGTCGGATTGAAAAGGTCACCCTCTTACCGTGACATTCTCTGTGGCTATTAAGAGGGTGCAGGGTGAGACTGCCTGAGATATAAAGTATTCATTCGTTAGTTGATTTATGTATAGTCAATTCTCGTCTACACCCTGGGTAGCTGAACATTACCGAGAAATTTCTAGTGTTATAATGGCACACGCGACTTTTTGATTGGACGCGCCGGTAGCCAGGTGGGCAGCACATTCCCAGCCAGCTTAATGGACATGTGTTCGAATTCCCATAGAGATGCACTTTTAAAACTTAGCGGTATTACCATGTCGACATAGTTAGGATACGTATCAGGAATTATCATTGGAATTAAAGACACAACAACGGTTTTCTTTCCAACAGGCGGACAGTTAGAGTTAGATCATTACTTTGCTGATCCGACAGATTCTACTGCTTGTCTTGATTCAGATGTATTGATGTTTCCTTTCTTCTGGAGTAAATTATGCAGCTCGAGAGTTATGCTGCATGGACAACACACGACATTTAGAATTCATCCAAGCGTTGTGTTATTGAGAGATATAACTCCATTCTTTTACCCCACCATAGGTTGTAGTTACTGCGCTTTTTTTTTTTTTAGAATGGACAATGTAACGAACTACTGTCAGTCAAGACAGCAGGTACCAGTAAGTAAGTAATAAACAAAGGCTGTCAGTGTGATACTGAACACAACAAACACCGAATGCCGATTGGTCAGTTGTTCTAGCAACATACACCGAATACGCCTCGAGCCGTGGGGAAGGTTCTTTCTTTTTTATCTGCCACTTACCTTCCTTGAGGAGCGGCTGGCCGAGTGGCTAGAATGTCGGATTCTCTATCGGGGACCCGGGTTTGAATCCTCGGTAAGGTGTGGAGTTTTTTCTGTCGGGAACAAAAAGAAAACCCTCACCTGCGCAGTCCGCGGCGACTGCACTAGCCAGGCGGCCTTAATTCCTTAGGCCCAAGACACCCCCCCCCCTTTCCATACTCCGCGAGGTACAATATTGGCAGTAAATGACAGTGACAGTGTTAAATGACTTACCCTGCACTTGCGCATAGGCCAGAACCAACGCACCGAACCACCCTATCATTTGCTCCCTGAATGTCCGACCCTAGATCTTTCATCTAGGTCCCCAATTCTCTCCTCCATGTGTTTCTCGGTCTCCCTTTATTTGTTTGGCTCCGTGTGTTATAGCGAAGAGAAAGTCTATTTATACTAATATCTGGTTTTCGAAACGCGTGCCGTACCAAGCTTCAGCTTGTATGTTTCACTTCGTGATTCACTGTGGCTTGTTATTATCCTAAATGAACATCCACATTGGTGATTCTGTTATAGTATTGTAGTCATTGTATTATTATGCACACATTAATTAATGAATGTGTATAGTTTCTTAGTAAATGTTTTAGTCATTCTGCATGTTATTGGTACATACAGTAGTGTTGATTCCACGTTATATTTGAATATTTTAAGTTTGGTGCAAAGATTTTCTTTGACTTCCGCTATTAAGTCTAGTCCTGTAAAAGCTTTTCTTTCGTTAGTATTCATATTTTAACATGTGTATCTGTGCTTTTGGTAATGTTTCTGGGAATTCGTGATGCTGTAAAAGAGTAGTCCGTGCTGCGATTATGTTTTTTTCGTGTTGTGTCTCATTCTCCCTTAGATGTCACTAGGTAGTCAAGATATTGAAATCTGCCATAATTTAATTTGTTTACTAGTGAGTAACAGATGCAACAGAAATGCATCAAACATACAACAAGTTATAAGTTATAGAGGAGCTGAGTGCCACAGCGACCACTTCCTCGTTGGAGCAAAATGTATAATAAAACTTAAGAGAGCTTTCTATACTAAATTACAAAGACTACATCCAACATATAACAGAGAAAAACTACAGGATATTACAGTCAAAGAGAAATTTTCAGATGAAATAAAATGTAAACTTGAAACTCTGCAAAACCCTTTGGAGGAAAGCGTTAACTAAACTTGGTTGAAACTCAAGAATACAATTCAATCTACAGCAGAAGAATGTCTCGGTGTGTTAACCACGCATAGAAAGAACAGATGGTTCAATCAAAAATGTGAAGAAGCAGTCATTTGGAAAAAAAATGCCAGACATTTATGGTTAAATGACATCAACAACATCCAAACGGAAGAGCAATATAGAAATGAATGTAAAGAGGCTACAAACATAGTTAGACAGCAGAAGCGAGAATATATGAGTAATATAATCAAAGATATGGAAATTAATCACCAGAAAAACGAATCCAGAAAGTTTTTTAAAGAACTGAAGTCAATGAAACGAGGGCACCAACACAATACATATGGTTTAAAAGACAAAAATTGGAATATGATAAATACCAATGAAGAAATGTGCAACACAAGGAAAGAATATTTTGTTGAATTACTAAATTGTGAAGTTCCAAGTAACACTTTCCCACATGAAGAGGTTCTAACGTGTGAACCACAAATTGAAGAACCTGCATTTTATAAATCACACGACTTAAAAACAATAAGGTAACAGGGGCTGATGGAAATGCTGCTGAATTTATAAAGGCAGGTGGCCATGCATTACATCTAAAGCTATATGAACTAATAATAAAAATCTGGAGGATTGAAGAATTACCCCATGACTGGAAAGAGTCATTATTTATACCTATCTTTAAGAAAAGAGACAAGTTTCAATGTGAAAATTATAGAGGAATATCACTCCTGTCCACAAGCTATAAGATACTATCCGCAGTATGACTAAATAGACTAAAACCATATTCAGAAGACATATTAGATGACTACCAGGCGGGTTTTAGACAAAACAGATCAACAGTAGATCAGATATTTATCTTACGACAAATAACCGAGAAAAATTGGGAATATAAAACAGATCTCCATAACAATTTTGTGGATTTTAAAAAGGCTTATGATAGTGTCCATAGGAATAGTCTATGGAATGCTATGCAGGAATTTGGAATACCAAGGAAGTTAATCAACATGACCAGACTATGCATGGAAGATACTTATAATAGCATCATCATCAAGTAATATAGTAACATATAAAGGCAGGAAATCGGCCCCTTTCCAAATAACATCTGGATTGAAACAAGGTGATACACTATTGCCGCTACTCTTCAATCTGGCTCTAGAGAAAGTTGTAAGGAAGATAAAGGAGGAATGTGATATTGGAGGAACATCCAAGCTGCTTGGTTATGCAGATGATATAGATATTATAGGGGAAAATTAACAAAAGACATTGGAAATATTGACTCACTTAAAGGGAAAAGCCCAACAGATGGGGCTGGTTATCAACAAAGATAAGACATAATATATGGTAATTTCAAGAGAACAAATGGCTAAAAACTCTGGCCACATACAAATAGATAATATGACCATTAAAAGAACGGAAACATACAAATACCTGGGTACAATCTTCAACTGCTCCAACATCATACGGGAAGAAATACAAACTAGAATCAATTCTGGAAATAAGATATACTATGCACTACGACATCTACTAAAATCAAATACGCTATCTCGTAACACCAAAATCACAATTTACAAAACACTGATCAGACCAGTTGTGCTGTATGGCTCTGAAACCTGGAGTACAACGAAAGGAGACGAAGCCTTGTTACAAACCTTTGAGAACAAAGTTTTAAGATGCATCTTTGGACCCATTAGGGATGCACAAAGTGGAGAGTGGAAAAGAAGAAGTAACAATGACATTTATGATCTGTTTAAGTCCCCACTAATCACTGGTATAATGAAGGCTAATAGACTACAATGGCTGAGGCATATAGAAAGAATGGAAGACAATAGGGAAACAAAACTCGCTTACACTCAGGAAGTAAATGACCGTAGACCCCGAGGTAGACCAAGAAGACGGTGGAGAGATAATATATATACAGACCTACAAACACTTGGAATCAACGATGGCAAGAGAAGGTCTACCAGAGAGATGAATGGAGACGGATTGTATCTGTAGCAAAGAACCTTAATGGCTCGGAACGCTGAAGTAGAAGAAGACTAGTGAGTGCATAATGGAATGTGTGCTTTCCAGGAAACCACCAGTCTGCTTTGTTAACGTTTAATGAGAACCTCCTTCTCTCTCTCTCTCTCTCTCTCTCTCTCTCTCTCTCTCTCTCTCTCTCTCTCTCTCTCTCTCTCTCTCTCTCTCCCCCTTTTTCCATCGCCTTGTCGGGATTGGTTTGCAGACTACGTTCAATCTTTGCTACTTAAACTGTGTCATCGGCATCTTTAAGAATATGTGTATATTGCTTTCCGACGTTTACTCCCCCGATATACTACATGTTTCTGAATATTGTCTTGCTGTAAATGTAGAAAAGATTCGGAGATGCATCGCATTTTTGTATAAACCGTCTTTTAATTGGTTTGAATTCTGTAAGTTCTCTTTCATATCTGATGACCGATTAATATCCCCAATATAAACAGCTATTTGCATGTCCTTTACGGGACTTTGCAATCAACGCCAGTATGTATTGGCTTTTTGTGATTTACTAGGGAATGTTAGTCCAGTAGTGTGCCAATGCTTTCTGATACCATCGGAATTAACGCGTTGGGATCTGCTTCCAAATCACTCTTGGCTGATATCGATCCCTGGACTTGATATGCCGGGAAATGATTAAACTTCGCGTTTCACTATCCTCTATGCCACACACTTCGATTACGTCCAATATACACAGTTTATTATCCTATGTTTTCCCATCCACACTCAATGCAAAATACGCAACACGTCTTGGTGACTCAAAAGTCTGAAAATAGACTACAAAGTAAATGTATAGATCCTGTTATATCTGTGTTCATCTTTATACGAGAATAGATACAGTAAACAACTGCATTATTTGTTCATTTATCTGTAACATACCTATTATAAGATTCTGACATTCTGTTCGTAGAAACCACGATAATGAAAACAAACAGACTGTTTAAAACTCTCGTGGAGATATTGAAACATATAACAATGTGTTTTGTTTGTTTCAATTGAAAGGATTCATTATGTTACTTCATTATATGTTTACTGTATTCTGTATTATGCACCAGACAAGATACGGCCAAATATGTCGGCAATGAAATGTGAAATAAATTGTTTGTGTCTTTTTTATAAAAATTTGATAGTATACTTTTGTTGCTCTCTAAACTGAGTTAAGATTGCATGTCGGAATGGGGAAATAATTCTAATTTCCTGTCTGATTATTTCCAATCTGAGTATTTCCAGTCTGATTATTTCCAATCTGTGTAATTCCATTTTGAGTATTTCCAATCTGATTATTTCCACTCTGAGAGTAATGTTGTCAATACAGCATTATCAGAAGCGTCTCCGTCTCCTAAGACGGCTTATTTGTATCATCAAGAGCCGGCTCGCCTCCCAAGGCCACTGATATCAAGAGTATCATATATGCCCTGTCCCTCGTGTTTTGTTATTATGCGCTTGTTGACTTGAATTGCTTCCGTTTTTGTAATCGTTACAATGCAGTGGTCAATAGTGTTTATGACCAAGTTTTTACCACAGCTCATGATGCACGCACGTGAAAGCAACAATATTTGGGGTGAACACTATTCACTGACTACGCAACTGAAACCCTATAAAAGGTTAACGTTACACGAAACAATTCAGTTCATTTTCAAGCAAACGTCTATGACACCTACATCGATAAATTTAAGGAACATTGCTATTGGCCTACTGTATGCAAGCGAAAGTCAAAGTCAGGTTGCCAGGCATCTAAACGTGCATCAGAGTACCATCAGTCGACTTTGGAACCGGTTCCAGGCCTCTGGCTCAGTTGAAGACCGGCATAGCAGTGGACGACCCAGAGTGGCAATAGCAGCGGTTGATCGCATTATTCGGCTTCATCTCAAAGACAGGTTTACAACATCTCCCTCAGCTGCCCAGCTGCCTGCAGGACGTCATGTGTCTGATCAAACTCCAGAATAGACCTCATGACGCTGGACTTCAGGGACAACGGCCTTATCGTGGACCTGTCCTTACACGCCCCACCGCCAAAATCGATTTCTTTGGGCTAACCAGCATCGTCCTTGGGTAGCAGACAACCAATGGAAATGTGCGTTAGTGACGAATCTTTCATTTTGTTGCCTAGGTGAAGGATCTACCGTGAGTGAAATGAACGTTTTGCCCACAATTGCGGTAATGAAGCCCCACCGCACGTTGGTGGAAGTGCTATGGTGTTGGGAATGATCAATTACAGTCGAAAGGAGTCAATTGATTTGCATTTAATGCGCCACGATACGTCAATGAAATTCTTCGACGCCATGTCCTTCCACTTTTGGCTACCCAAAGTTCAATGTTTCAACAGGACAATGCCAGACCTCATTGTGCACGGTTGACCACGCAGTTCCAGACTGCCAGCAACATTCTCACCTTTCTCTGGCCATCCCTGTCTTCAAACATTAGTCTGATTGAGCACTTGTGGGATGAGCTGCATAGACGTGTTTGTCGCCAAGACGTTGCTCCAGCCAGTCGTCGTGATCTGTTCCAGGCACCCCAGGAAGAGTGGGCAGCCATCCCACAGACCCACATTAGACGTCTAATCACATCCATGCCCAGGAGATGCCAGTCGCTGATCGATGCAAGAGGAGGCCACACATCATACTCAAGGGAAAGTCCGTACGCCAAAAATCTCTCGCAACCCAGATGCAAAAAACTGTCAATTGACTGTCTGAACCGTAAGGTATGCTTGTGTGCAGTTTGAACAATTAACTCATTATATTAAACAGTTATTGTTCTTTTTGTGAACAGTGTAGTATCAGGTTGTGGTTTCGAGTCAAGACGATGTCATTCGGTTCCAGGGTTTTCTCGAAAACTCCAGGGTCTCTGGAGCTACGAAAAACTTTGGTGGGACGCATTTGGCAGCCGTTGACAAGCGACATGGCCATATGAGCTTAAAACCAGTACAATGAAGTAAATCTTCACGCTTTAAAACATTTTAAGAACGTTTTAACTGTGATATCAATCTCGTGTTGCTCTCTCCCCTGCTATTTAATATCTACATGAACAGAATTTCCAAAGAAGCAAGTCTCGACAGAACAGATTCAGAAAATTTAGAACTCTTTACTCCAGATGAAACAACTAATCCACAGGAAATAAATGAACGTCTATTTGCAGACGACCAAATCCTGTTTTATAGCGACGAGGGCAGACTGCAAAATCATATTAATAATCCGAGTTCAACATGCAGGAGATACAATATGAGCATAAATAAAGCCAAAACCGAAATAATGCGAGTTAGCAGATCTCCTGGTCCACTAAGTATACAGATAAATAGCATAACTCTGAAACAAGTTAAAGAATTCAACTATCTTGGAAGTATGATCACAGACGATGGCAGATTAGACAGACAAATTGAAATCAGATGTCAAAAAGCTAGTGCACTTACATATCAACTATCACCCTTACTGAAACATCCAAATATACTCATGTCCGCAAAACGACAGATAATAAACAGCATATTCACACCAACCCTACGCTACCAATCTCAGACCTGGACTTATCAAAATTACACCTTCGCAAAATCAACACCGAAATGAGATGCCTGAGGAGAGCTGCCAACTTAACAATCCGAGACCGAATAAGAAATGCTGTTATCAGACAGACTGTGGGATCAACACCCTGTGCCACATTTATTGAAAGACAGAAGATCAAGTGGTTTGGCCATATCGTTAGAATGCAACACTAGCAACTACCATCACTGGCCTTACATCAAAGATCATCTGCGACGAGACCAAGAGGACGTCCAGGAAGAAAATGGATTGACGACATCAAAGACATTGTACAGCCACACGGAATGACACTATCTAGTGCCGCCCACCGGGCGCTGGAACGCAAATTATTCCTCCCCACGACGCTTGACGGCAGAAATGGAAGATGATGATGATGATGTTGATGATGATGATGATGATGATGATGATGATGATGATGATGATCAATCTCGTGTACCTCGTCTGAAGAACAGTAATCATCAAATACCCGGGGTCTTCCACCAAATGTCCTTGACATGTTTACCATGTAAATGTGGCATTTCAGCCGTAATGTTTATCATGTCAATATGATACTTTCAGCTGTAATATTTATCATGCGATGACGACACTTTGAGTGGTGATATTTATTGCCTACATATACAATGTGAATGGTACTGATATCATGCCAATGTTTGTCGTGTGAAAAGCGTTTGTCGGAAACACAATTTACAACCACTTTACTGTGCAACAGATACATTGAGGATTCCGAATTATAAATGGCATTCTAGCTAGAACATAAATCTAGTATGTCAGTCCCACTCTGTCATCGCATTACTTTCCACATGATGGGCATTCCACCACAATTTGCTGTTAACATTCTCATGACATTTCCACTGTCCATACAATATTAAAGGAATAGTGATATTGATTCTCACTATCGTTCAAACCGCAGTGGTTATAAATGTCTTGTCTGCCCTAAGGGAGATAAGGAGGCAGTAGTTAACGTCCCTGTAAACACTCTGTTCTTTCTTTCATTCTTTCTTTCTTTCTTTCTTTCTTTCTTTCTTTCTTTCTTTCTTTCTTTCTTTCCCTTTTTCTTTTCTTTCTTTCTTTCTTTCTTTCTCAAAAAATACTAAAAAAATAAACAAACAAACAAACTTATACAATGCACTAAATGAATCAAAAACACACAGTTTATTCTTTAATATTAATGAAATGATTTTATAATGTAAACTTTCATGAGCTGCTCTTCCTGATACTGAAAGCAAGTTTCTTTGAAACTACATGTCGCTGAAAGCAATATCCAATCAATTTAAAGTTAAGTAACAGACCCATGTTTGCTCTATTGAATTAAGCATGCAGTTTTTGTTTTTCTGGTCTCAATTAGTGAACATACCACTCAATAAATCAACCAGTGAACCATTCAATCACTGATTATGCCATTCAATTAATCAATATACCATTCAATCAATCAATCAATATAACATTCAATCAATCAGCCTAGTAATAAATGCGCTCCTGTCTGGGAAATTGCCAGTTCTAAGGACACTTTTTTCTGAACTTAGCAGTCAGCGTAAGGTCACCATACAGTGGATACCATCCCACTGTGGAGTCACCGGAAACGACAGAGCTGATCGATTGGCTAAGGAAGGAGCAAAAGAAGAACAGCCTGATGTGCCCATTACATACCACCAAAAGAAAAGAATGATCAAATCGGTCAAAAGGCCACCAAACCGTGCGAGGAAATACAACCTAAAGACAAAATGTCATGGCAGGGCAGACCAGGCCCTGAGCCTTGATTGGCGGCTGGTCTAGGATCGAAGCTCCGACAGGCGAACAGTTAGAGCATTGCTTTGCTAATACGGCAGCTTCTGCAGCTTGTCTTGTTCCAGATGTAGGGGTGTTACCTTTCCTCTGGAGTGAATTATGCAGGCCTAGAGAGGGATCATGCTGCATGGGCAACATATGATCTCTTTATTTTAGCCCAGGCTTTATGCTATGGAGAGGCAATAACTCCATCCCTGGTCTTAACTGGTCTCGGAATCAAAGCGAGAGGCAACTGTTATGGGTTATAAGTCCCTGTCAATTGGCGTAGACATAGGGTGCCGCGCGTTACCTCTGACGGTGGGAGACACCTAAAGGTGTCACTTATCAGCTACCGCCAGCCTCAAGCTGGGCAGCCCCCGGCCAATTGGGTGCTGATCCGCCAAAGCCTGCCTGCTTCAATGGGTGCTTGGGGCTAGGACAAAATCTGAATCGCAGGATGTAAATCCAATGCACTAGGTACAAATAAAAAGAAAAATAGAAACCTCAAGCTACGCCTTGCAACCTGCAACGTGAGAGCCATGGGTCCAGGATTTTCCACTGACTTGACCAATATTGACAATGTGAGAAAAACCGCTGTGATTGATGCCGAACTCAATCGTCTTAACATTGATATTGCTGGCCTGCAGGAGACTCGCCTCGCTGAGGAAAGGTCACTCAGGGAGTTTTATTCTTTATTCAATCTCTGAGCATTGTAGAGGCCGCCATCTGAGGAGTAAATGTATATACCACCATCCTGATCACGAAAGGCATATTTCAGTAGAAGTGAAAAGTATATTCCAAAGAAGGTGGGAGCTAGTACACAACCTTGCTTAACTCCACTCTTGATTTCAAACTTTTCAGAAGTTGCACCATCAAACTTGATTATACCCTTCGTGCCTGTGTGGAACGATTCCACAATGGACAAAAGAGTTGCTGGGCAGCCAATCTTCTTTAGTGCCTTGAAAATACCCTCACGACTGACCAATTCAAATGCCTTTGTGAGGTCGATGAAGGCAATAAACAGTGATTGATTCTGGTCACGGCATTTTTCTTGCATTTGTCGCAATGACAATATCATATCAATGGTAGACTGGTTCTGTCGAAAGCCACACTGTGATTCGGGATAAACTTGATCGCCTAGGCCTTTTGATCATTGGACCACAGGCTTTCTTTATTCCTTCACACATGCTTCTTATGTTTCCCTTATCACTTGCGATTTGAATTGACTCACATAACTTGATCCAATAATCGTTTGCACACTGCCTGGCTGCCTGTTGTACATCCTTCCTAGCTTGCCTTAGCTCACTCAGAGTGTCACGCGTTGGTCTTTCCTTGTTTTATAAAGAGTTTCCTTAAGTTGATCCCACTTTTCATTTACTGCACAATTTTCTGGTGTATCAGTGAAAGCGTCTTCAAATTACTGTTGAAACTGTAAGCACTTTTCAGGATCGTGAGTGTTAATAATATTAATCCTGGGGCTAGATTTGTGTTTAGCTGTGTAGATTCTCTTTGGTCTCAGTCTAACCCTTGCAACAACCAAAGAATGATCCGTATCACAGTCAGCACTGTGGTAACTTCGATTCAATGATATATGGTTCAGATATTGTTTCCGTGTGATGATGAAGTCCAGCTGGTGCCAATGGCCGGATCTTGGATGTTTCCATGTGACATTATGCATCTCGTTTGTTTTAAAAAAGGAGGTTGTAATACATAGGTCATTACTGGTGCAATGCTTCAGCAGCCTTTGCTCATTTTCATTAATTCGACCGATATTGTATTTTCCAACGCACACTGGCCATGAACTCGAGTCCTTGCCCACACGAGTATTGAAATCACCGAGCATATAAATGTAGTCAGATTTTGGAACTGCCTTGATCACGGAGTCTAACTCCTCATAGAACGAATCCTTCACATCATCAGAGGAATCGAGTGTCGGTGCATATGCAGTAATAATGGTGGCAAAACCACAAGAAGTTGCCAAGCGCAGAGATAATAGTCTTTCATTTCTTCCGGCTGGAATTTCAATCGTTCCCAGTAACGAATTCTTTACTGCAAAGCCCACACAGTGTTGCCTTTTTTCTGCCTGCCCTCTACCCTTCCATAAAAAGGTGTAATTGTTTTCCCGGAGTGACCCTTCCTCAGCGAGGCGAGTCTCCTGAAGGCCAGCAATATCAATGTTAAGACGATTGAGTTCGGCATCAATCACAGCCGTTTTTCTCACATGGTCAATATTGGTCAAGTCAGTGGAAAATCCTAGACACATGGTTCTCACGTTCCAGGTTGCAAGCCGTAGATTGAGGTTTCTATTTTTTTTTGGGTCCTAGCTCCAAGCACCCATTGAAGCAGGCAAGCTGTGGCGGATCAGCAACCAATTGGCCGGGGACTGCCCAGCGTGAG
>OY992884.1:66710470-66945470 GCA_963921405.1 Cepaea hortensis
TTTGGGGGTGGGGGAGGGGATGTTCAATGTTATATTTTCACTTAATCTAATCGTCTATGTTGTCTTTAGTATACTGATGTTTGTGTGTAGTCTTGTTACATGACCAACAGGTCTGACTCGCAGTCTCTGAATCAAACACTGTACATTGCTGGCATTCTATCCGCTAGATTAAAGAAATATTCACATATGGTCCTGTTTCATCTTGCTGAAGTAATTTACCCCGAAAGCATTTAATCTATGTTGTGAGGATTCTACTTGCTTGACTGTCTTTAGGTCATATTCTAATATTTCCATAGCTACACCTTTTCTTCATCTCTAGTTTTATTGGTGGTCGTGTCTGTCTTGTTTCCATTGCGCATCCAGAATAGCACAGTGTCAATAAACAGCTCGATTATTTCCATTGCAGTTAGAATAGAGAATCCCAGGCAAAGTCCCAGGTTCCCGCCTACATCTCCAAACAGCATCCGCTCGTTGTACTTTGGCTGTGTGACAAACTCCATGACATCCAGACTGTCGAATCCGATTTCAAGTCTTAGAAAGTTGGTTTGGATAAAACGTTTAAGCGACATTTCCGATTCGAAAGTCATGTTGTGTAAAACAGTTTTATTAACTTTATGTAAGACAAAGTCCAGATAAGGATCCGATGGCCAGAGTGCTGTTGAGACAACTTTTTCAAATGTGATTTGATCGCATGCAGGAAGGCATCGCTTAAAGCAGTTCAATCCATCTGTCATGAACAGTGTTTCAACATCTAGAATACACGAAAAGTCTTTGTATATGTTACAATACGGCACGGTCTGGCCTTCTGTTGGTATAATTCCAGCCATCTTAAAGAGTCCAGCATCATCACACGGCAGGTCTTCGAAACAACAATTGCATTTCTTGAACAAAGCCATCTGAAAGCAGGATTTCCTACAGGCGTTTTCCGTGTAGGCGTATTGTTCGCTCGAGAATAACGAGAGATGTGGGTTGTGTTTGCTGGATGCACTAACACAGTTGCCATAGGGTTCTGGCAGCTGACGTGTTACTGTCTGGGGAAAAAAAAGCAATGAAAGTAATATGTATGACATAATGACAACCATACGAAGATAGCGTGGAAAGAATTCACATTCTTTTCTCATCAAGAAAAATATGAGTTTGCTCAAGGAAATAAAAATGAAGCTACCTTCTTTCATGTACAAATTCCCACAATTATAATAAATGTCTACATTGGTATGAGAAACATATTAACATATATCGATCGACACTCACAGAAATAGAGGACACAAGTGGAGGTTTGAAAGCACATGAGGCAATATACAAATTAAAAGCAATAGTTGTCACACTAGGTATCGAACTCCTTTTTCTAAATGACAACATAATCTCGCTGAAGACTCACATTTATTTGGACCTACAGCCAACTAGACAACCATACGTACACAATATGTAGCTATTAAAGTTGTATCTTCTTGTTAATAAGAAAACAGCACAATTTCATTCTCATGCCATTATTATCTTCTTGTTCTCAATCTCATCTTCAATTGAAGTATAATAGACAATAAACCAACTCATTGATAGGCGTCACAACATAACAAAGCAACATGTTCCTCCTTATCACATTCAGGGTATCCCTAGAGTTAAAGCTTAGAGAAATTACTGTCGTGAAATGCCGCCTTAACATCCCAGAATATTTTTCTCGCTCTCCAAATTTGAGAGGCCAAATTGAGAAAGAATGAATTAATCACGCTACTCCACGGCTATCTAGTCGTGAGGTAAGATTATTCACAAAAAGCCTCTAGCCATGACGTAAGCTTGCAGATGGCAAGTAAAATGGGCTACTTGAGACGGACACAACTAGATAATTTAAATTAGTCTACACCTTAGAAAACTTCTGACCCAGACGGGCTATGACACCACACAGACACATTGGCACCTTCTTGCCCAGGTAGACCCTGGCTGAATCAACAATGAACTGGGCCATTAGGTGAATAAAGGCAATTACCTGTAGAAAGATGGAGATAATAGCCCTAAGGCAGTAAACAAGCCAAGTCAACACCTGATAAGCAGAGCTAGGAAACCGCCCAACCGCGATGGCTGACCTCCATCTGGTAGAGACTAGAGGTGCAAGGTGTGAAATCACTGATAAGACTCAGGGGGCTAATAATTGTCAGACCCACAGGTGTGATGGCCAGGTTGCAGTGATAATTGCAATTACCGTCAGGGGGAGATAAGAAGAATTTATGACGGGAATTTCTGGGAGATAATACTGTCTGCTGGACTCAGCTTAAATAAGGGTCCCTAGCCTGTTTCATGTCAGAAAAATGTTTGACTTCAGAACAGCTCTCACAAGGAGCACCTATGTTACAGATCTCAAGAACGAGTGAAGACTAGGTAGAGCTAGGACTGGCAGGAGTCAGAATACCGGCAAGCTGTTCTTTTTTGAGTCTACTGGAGACTGGGGATCTGGACCACAGTTCCAGATAGATCAAGTAACAAGTAAAGTTACGTAATGTTTCTCATCACAATATGTTATATGATTTCATCATCCCCATATTGAAAACCATCAGATGTCTATGATTAGTAAATAAATGTTGTAGTATTGTAACTCATAGTTCTGTCATTATATTTTTCCAATTGTGCATACGTGTTGTTGTGTACATTGGTGGGGGTTCACTTAGACACCAAGGAAGGGAGCAGTCAGGGAGAAAAACCTGTACTGAGATAGTCGTCTATACTCACATATTTAGACTTAAACATCTATCTTAGCTAACCTTCTCTTTCCCATTCCTTGGCGAATATTCAGAACAGTTCATTTCATTTTGTAACGAGCCACTTGGAGCTGTACGTTGGATATTCATGGGCTTAATCTGTAGTTCAGCCATTTAGATTTTGTCCCTAGTCAGTTTCTGACTATTTGGGGTTGCTCGCCAGTGAAAAATACTTTTATCTAGCCGGTGGGGCACCCCGACTTATGACATATTGGGCTTCTCTTCCGGGATTTGAATTCGGACTTCTCGCTTTCAATAGACTCCGGTACTAGACCCTAGACATACGATTTTAAAAGTTAACTCTTGTAATCTTCAGTCATCAAAATAGACTATCATCAGATGTAGCTAATTTTAGTTGAGGAAGTTACAGAGTATAGATATAACTTTTCAAAAGTGTATAACAGATAAGAACTTATGAGAAAACTACCTCATCTATCATTTATGGATAATTATTTTAATTCTTATCATTTAGTGTATCATTCATCATTTAATGATAACTGATCACTTTAATCATAATTACATTGATGTGTTTGATGATTTAACAGCTTGATTGATTTGCCATTTTATGCTTACTTATGCCATTTGCATTATCACATGTATGCAGTGCATTTTAATATTTATTTAGGTAAATATTGCTGATTACTGTGTAGTATATCTCTCACACTTACTTCACTGCGGTCGCCAGAAACTACTTGAATATTACTTTCAGTTGTCTTTCACTGCTGAGGCTAAACTCTACACATTGGTTTAGGTTCTGCTGTCATTGGTTCCCTCTTGTCTTTCTAGCTTAGCTCTGATTTTTGATAGATACATAGGAGCTTACCTGAATATAGCCATTAGCAAATATGGACTCACCTTCCCAGGATCTAGATTATCTGAAGGTGCGCACAGATTACTTAGAGTCCACGAGAAGGTTAGGCATAATAGAGGGCTTAACAGGTGAACAACTAGAAATATACATCAGAGATGAGATGAAAGAGTGGGCGGAGGAACAGATGACTAAAACAATTAATGAGTTATTTGAAACAAAATAGCGTAGCAAAACTGAAGAAGCAGAGATTAATAAAAATCATATGGAAGTATTCAATGCAGAGAAGCTAACCTTTCTAGCGGAACATAAGGTAGGAGATATGGATGCTCACCCAACCAGGAAGGAAGGGACATCTTTGCCACCCACCGCGGAATCAGAGTTAGTGGACCGGGAACTACAGGTTCTCATTCGACCCAGTCCTAAACGGAAAAGAGGGAAGAAAAAACGGGCCAAGGGCACTTCAAGCAGTCACAAACGTGATAACTGTTTGGACCACGGAAATTGTGGTCTCCCTGGTTCGCCAGTACAGGACCTTCAGGGAAACCCTTAACGTCTACGAGAAATGAATCTCGAGAGAAAGAGGAACTGAAGACAACCTTTAATGAGGTCGCAGGCGCAGACCTAGCCGATTCTCACATTCCCTTCTGTTCACAGAATCATGAAGTGGAATTACATCTGACTGAAATAGGGAGGAAGGAAGAAAGAGAATCCCAGGTGAATTTCACTGCTGCAACGCGGGAAGAGTCACTAATTATCAGTTCAGATAATTTACCTAGTAACAGTTACCTAGAGGACAACTATTTGTGCCACAAGATTAGTGGTTTAACTGGTCCGCCAGTACAAGACTCCCAGGAATCTCATTTTACTTCAACGAGAGGTGAAACTCAAGAGGAAGATGACCTGAGGACATCTTTTAAGGAGGTCGGAGATCGAGAGGTAACCGACTCTTGTATTCCCTTCAGCTTAGGAAAGCAAGAAGTGGGATTACATTTGACTGACAGAGGGATGAAGGACGATCCAGAACCCCTTGTGATCTTTGAGGCTGCAGCTCAGGAAAAGTCACTAGACATCAGTTCAAATGATTTACGTAATGTGATGGATTGTTTAGACACCAGCCCACCACAGGATTTACCTCAACTGGACTTAGCCCATGAAAGCACGACCAGAGAGGAACATCCAGACCAGGAAACATTTCCAGTTGTTATCTCACAGTATATCAGTTCGGAGACTCAGGAAACACGGGGAATTGTCATGAGCCAGAATATGGACTCTGATATTGTGCAGACAACATTGTCTGTAGTTGCTAAAGAAGAAAATTCTTTGCACAAGATGGAGGAAGAAACGCCTATCATCTCATTAGCTGAAGTTATCAGGGAATTCAAGAAACAGGGACCTGAAGTAACAGAAGTCAAGAGTGGTTTGGAATCAACACTCTTAGGACTCAACCTACCCTTCAGTCAGGTCGATTTGATAGGAGTAGATCAGCTATTTGTGGATACTTTATTCAAAAGTAACACCACTTTATCGCCCTGGAGTAACTATGTTATTTCTCAAGGCAGGACAACTTGGCACACTAAATTTCCAATTTCTAGCACGGTTTGAACAAGAAACTCTAATGCAGACAAACTCAGCCCATTAACTGAATATCAGGAGAAGAAACCGCGACACCGAGGAGGGAAGATTGTTACGCCCGACTTTGAAGGAGGAAAGCGCCAGTTGAATTTATATCATGGGACCATGATGTGTAACATTATTCCTTTCAAAAGGAAGATATTGATGGATCAGTTAAGGATCTATAAAGGACGGAGGAAAATCACGGAGACAAGCTTTGCTGTGGCCAGCTTAGGCGAGACTTCACTAAGGGGACATCCTCGACTGAAAGGATTAAATCAAGCGAGGGAGTGGACTAAGACAGTCGCCCACAGGCGTAGACGAATCCCGTTGATTGTGATCTTTCCCAGAGGGATAAAATTACAACCTCCTGACAATTACCGGATTTTACCAAGCTATTGCATGGAATCCCGGTCGAAAACCAGGTACAAGGACCTATCCAGAGTATCCCTGGATGATGGAAATGGGACGTCTTTATGCAGATGCAGGACAACCCACTGCCACAAGGAATATTGGAAACCTTTAGGCAGATACAGAACGGAGAGTGCCTAGGCATTATTCTGGGATGTACGGCGTGCGTTGACAAAAGATTTCTGGCAGAAACTTTTTTTTAAAGGGGGAAGCTCTGTCGTGAAATGCCGCCTTAACATCCCAGAATATTTTTCTCGGTCTCCAAATTTGAGAGGCCAAATTGAGAAATAATGAATTAATCACGCTACTCCACGGCTATCTAGTCGTGAGGTAAGATTATTCACAAAAAGCCTCTAGCCATGACGTAAGCTTGCAGATGGCAAGTAAAATGGGCTACTTGAGACGGACACAACTAGATAATTTAAATTAGTCTACACCTTAGAAAACTGCTGACCCAGACGGGCTATGCACCACACAGACACATTGGCACCTTCTTGCCCAGGTAGACCCTGGCTGAATCAACAATGAACTGGGCCATTGGGTGAATAAAGGCAATTACCTGTAAAAAGGTGGAGATAATAGCCCTAAGGCAGTAAACAAGCCAAGTCAACACCTGATAAGCAGAGCTAGGAAACCGCCCAACCGCGATGGCTGACCTCCATCTGGTAGAGACTAGAGGTGCAAGGTGTGAAATCACTGATAAGACTCAGGGGGCTAATAATTGTAAGACCCACAGGTGTGATGGCCAGGTTGCAGTGATAATTGCAATTACCGTCAGGGGGAGATAAGAAGAATTTATGACGGGAATTTCTGGGAGATAATACTGTCTGCTGGACTCAGCTTAAATAAGGGTCCCTAGCCTGTTTCATGTCAGAAAAATGTTTGACTTCAGAACAGCTCTCACAAGGAGCACATATGTTACAGATCTCAAGAACGAGTGAAGACTAGGTAGAACTAGGACTGGCAGGAGTCAGAATACCGGCAAGCTGTTCTTTTTTGAGTCTACTGGAGACTGGGGATATGGACCACAGTTCCAAATAGATCAAGTAACAAGTAAAGTTACGTAATGTTTCTCATCACAATATGTTATATGATTTCATCATCCCCATATTGAAAACCATCAGATGTCTATGATTAGTAAATAAATGTTGTAGTATTGTAACTCATAGTTCTGTCATTATATTTTTTCCAATTGTGCATACGTGTTGTTGTGTACATTGGTGGGGGTTCACTTAGACACCATGGAAGGGAGCAGTCAGGGAGAAAAACCTGTACTGAGATAGTCGTCTATACTCATATATTTAGACTTAAACATCTATCTTAGCTAACCTTCTCTTTCCCATTCCTTGGCGAATATTCAGAACAGTTCATTTCATTTTGTAACGAGCCACTTGGAGCTGTACGTTGGATATTCATGGGCTTAATCTGTAGTTCAGCCATATAGATTTTGTCCCTAGTCAGTTTCTGACTATTTGGGGTTGCTCGCCAGTGAAAAATACTTTCATCTAGCCGGTGGTGCACCCTGACTTATGACAATTACGATAAACCTACAAAGCGCTGTTGGAAAGAGCTTACGGAAGACATTTACATCTCCTCCAACACTTAACTGTGGTGAACAGAGGAAGAAGAAGAAGAAAGGAGAAGAAGAAGAAGAAGAAGAAGAAGAAGAAGAAGAAGAAGAAGAAGAAGAAGAAGAAGAAGAAGAAGAAGAAGAAGAAGAAGAAGAAGAAGAAGAAGAAGAAGAAGAAGAAGAAGAAGAACAAGAAGAACAAGAACAAGAACAAGAAGAAGAAGAAGAAGAAGAAGAAGAAGAAGAAGAAGAAGAAGAAGAAGAAGAAGAAGAAAGAAGAAGAAGAAGAAGAAGAAGAAGAAGAAGAAGAAGAAGAAGAAGAAGAAGAAGAAGAAGAAGAAGAAGAAGAAGAAGAGAGAGGAGGAGGAGGAGGAAGGAAGAAGGAAGAAGAAGAAGAAGAAGAAGAAGAAGAAGAAGAAGAAGAAGAAGAAGAAGAAGAAGAAGAAGAAGAAGAAGAAGAAGAAGAAGAAGAAGAAGAAGAAGAAGAAGAAAAAAGAAGAAGAAGAAGAGGAGGAGGAGGAAGAAGAAGAAGAAGAAGAAGAAGAAGAAGAAGAAGAAGAAGAAGAAGAAGAAGAAGAAGAAGAAGAAGAAGAAGAAGAAGAAGAAGAAGAAGAAGAAGAAGAACAAGAAGAACAAGAAGAAGAAGAAGAAGAAGAAGAAGAAGAAGAAGAAGAAGAAGAAGAAGAAGAAGAAGAAGAAGAAGAAGAAGAAGAAGAAGAAGAAGAAGAAGAAGAAGAAAGAAGAAGAAGAAGAAGAAGAAGAAGAAGAAGAAGAAGAAGAAGAAGAAAGAAGAAGAAGAAGAAGAAGAAGAAGAAGAAGAAGAAGAAGAAGAAGAAGAAGAAGAAGAAGAAGAAGAAGAAGAAGAAGAAGAAGAAGAAGAAGAAGAAGAAGAAGAAGAAGAAGAAGAAGAAGAAGAAGAAAAAGAAGAAGAAGAAGAAGAAGAAGAAGAAGAAGAAGAATGGGAGTTTGTGGCATCACGTGACGTAGACACCATGGTTTTGATTTCACAGTTATCGATTGGAGGACACCAGGCACTGTGGCTTAGGTGATTGTGAGTTTCATAATTCCTCGTCATACTGAGTCATTCATTCATTCATTCATTCATTCATTCATTCATTCATTCATTCATTCATTCATCCATTCATTCATTCATTCTTCTTCTTCTTCTTCTTCTTTGCGTTCATCCGGAGTGTTTTTTTTTTTCAGATGTGATTGCGGTGTGTCTCGTTAGGCACCCTTGGGTCGAAACCCTTAGGCCAACACATCCGACTTTTAGCGTGCATTTTTGACCAGGTTAGCATTCCTGGGAGACTCTCACTTTTGTGGTACTGTCCACCTCCGCGCTGGTCAAGTTGGAACATTCGAAAACTGCACGGTCTTCCCTCAAATGAAGGCAGGGACAGTCCATAGCATTTTCCGCCATCCTGGGTGGCTTCCTTAATTGCAGAGCCGACACATAACGCTCTGGTGCTGGGCTCACTGAAGGAATCGTCACGTCCTGCTCATGGCTGGTTTGATTTCTCACTTCAATATATTGGGCATTTCGTTCGCCCCGGGCCGTTCCAGCACAAACCAGACAAGTCTGCAGACGGTATCCACTCAGCGAGTTTTCGGACATATGCTTGTCGTTACGCCCGTCAGAGCTGTTCCAGGCACGACAGACATTAGGAAAACTACCTAGTCAGAGCTGTTCCGAACAAGACCGGCATTCAGAAACTAGGTAGTCAGAGCTGTTCCTAGCACGAGAGACATTCGGACGAGACATTTCACTCGGACGTAAAAGCGTAGTGCCAATTTTTAGTTTTCCACCCGTAGGACGGCACTTCCGACTTCAGCAGGCATTTTTTACTGAGGTTAGCTTCCTCGGGTTTCGAGGCACGTTAGACTTATTGTTGTGATGTCGCCCACATCTCAGCTGGTCAAGATAGAACGATCATCAACATCACGGTTTACCCTCAAGGGAAGGCAGGAGCAGACCATGGGCCTTTCCAAGGCTATCCAAGGAGGCTTCCATAATTGCAGAGCCGGCACATATTGCTCTGAGACTGGGCTCACCCATGGAGTTGCGACGTCCTGCTCATGGCTGCTTTAGTTCCTCACTTCCATGTGTTAGGCATCTCGCTTGCCACTGGTCGCTCAGGCACACACCAGGAACGGTCAGACTGCGGGCGACATCCACTCGGTACGCTTTTGCTTTTGACTTCGGACCACGCAATGGATTCGCTAGCCGTGCGTTCCATTTCGTGTTATTGAGACGTTTTTTTCACTTTTGTCTACACTCTTATGTGTTAGATACAGACATTTTTCGTAGCCATTTCCATTCGACTGGGACACTTTCTGCATTTTTATTCTCGCTCACGAGGTAGGCTACATGTGCTGCCGGCTCAGCACCTTACCTCCGTGTAGCAGTGAGCGAGAAACGGCCAGGCCCTCTCATCCGGGAATCCGTCATATCCCCCAGCTGAGAGCCTTCAAACAAGTATCAGAACTGGGCATGTAGCGTGTTCAGTATCTCACCTCTATTTATCGGTAGGTGTGTATCGGCCCGGCTCTCAGATCCGCGGGTTTGTGGTTTAGAGGCGTTCAGCCACAGCCCTCGACAGAGAACCTTAGAGTATTGTCCGCGACAAGGTCTTCTGCCTTCGTGTACCTGATTTAATCTTTTGACTGCTATCCTCAGTCTACCTGCAGAGCAGCAGGTTGTGTCTCTCTTAGTCTGGTCCCTATCCCATAAGCTGTCCGATATGTAGTTTTCATCCATCGGCAAGCAGATAGGGTCAATGGGACACGCAAGCTTCCCCACCACGGCAAGGTGCAGACACTTCGGGGGAGATTCATGCATTCATTCAGTAACATGTCGTTTGCAGAAACTCGCTCCCATAGCAACCTTCTAGAAAACACGATCATAAACAAGATGTCCCGCGTCCGATACACCCATGTAGAGACCATCTGCTACATCCTGCACCCATCTTCTCTTTGGTCTTCCTCTTCCTCTCTTCTCGGGCATTTACCCCTCCATTACAGTTCTCTCCAAACTTTAGTGACGTTTCAAATAACCAAAATATTTCAATTGTCTTTGTTTTATCGTCTTTAGTAGCCAGCCTTCTTCAATATTCAGATCTTGTCGTATGGATGCGTTTCTTCTTTTCTGTAACCAAGATATTCTTAGAATCCGTCTAAAATACTTATATTAAAAGGCATTCATGTGCTGTTCAGTTTGATTAGTAAGTGTCCAGGTCTCACAGGCGTATGTTGCAATAGGAAAGATGTATGCTCTTGTTTTTGTAGGTCTATCTTTCCCCCGCCACAATTGATTCAGTTGTATTAGTAAATACCGAGTCGGAGGGTCTAAATTGCATGGGCGTCCATCGTACAGAAAGCAATGGTAAATTCAAAATCAGCTGCGGATAATTTGGCAGCAGACCGCTTTATGTTTATTTCGATAAGAGGCGTCGCCGAGCAAGATTCAATGACAAATTCCTGAACGAACATTGCCTAGTAAATCACTAAAAGCCAATGCATGCTTGGCTTGATTTTAACGTCCTGAGAAGAACATGCAACTAACGTTTTACAATCGGAAGACAATATTTCTCCCCATCAAGGCATGACAGTCCCTTTTGATCAAATACAGTTTTCCTAGCCCTTAAGATTTCATAGGTGCTGCATCATCCGTAGAAGATGTCGGCTTGATAGTTGCCGCACGTGATGGAGTGTTTTGATTGCAGACAATGATCATGACCTGCAACATTTAGTAGATGCGGTTGTTGAACACAGTGAACAACTGGGGTTAAAATTGAATAATAATAAGATACAGATTATGGTCGTCACTGGGAAGAAGGAAATACTACAATGTGATACACGAGTAAATTGGCATATTTTTAAGCAAATGAATCGGTACAGTTATCTCGGAACAGTCATAACATCTGATGGGAGATGCCCCTGAAGAGATTGGAAACAGAATTGCCACTGCGAAGGTAGACTTTTGCAAGATGAAAAACATACTGACCAATAAAATAAAAATATCAAATTAAATGAGAAAAAGAGTGTTGAAGTGCTACATAGAATCTGTACTTTTGTATGGATGTGAAGCGTGGACAATGAGCAATCAAGCTGAAAAATATCTGATGGCTATGGAAACGTGGTTTCTGAGGAAAATGTAAAGATTACCATTGACAAATAGAAAAACCAATGAACAAGTCCTTCAAGAAACAAATGAAAATCGTAAACTGATTAGAGACATTAGATGTAGACAGTCACAATTTTTGGGCATGGTATGAGAAGAAATGATTTGGAGAACTTGGTGACAACTGGCAAGATCGAAGGGAAGAGACCATGGGGAAGCCCGAGAAGTAAATACCTGGATGGCTTTGCCACGTGGCATGGTCGAGACAGGAACACGGAGCTGATACACGATTCTTGTGATCGAGTGTGATGGGAAAACATGACCGCCCACGCTTGTCGGCATGGCACATGATGGATGGATGGATGGATGGATGAATGGATGGATGGATGGATGGATGGATGTAGTGTATACACACATGCAAACGTAGTTATAATGCTGTAATTCTGTTACTTGCACATGTGTAGTAAACATGAAATAACAAAACCACTTCAAGAAATAATCGTTACCTTTCTAATCCCGATATTAGTTGTAACCCCCGGGTGAGCAAAAATCCCGCCATCTTCTGGAAATGGCATCTGGTTATGCTCGTGTACAATGACCTTTAACCCCGCAGTTGGCGCCAAAAATATGTAGTCCCGATGCTCTATGTCCAGTTCCAGTATCAGCCCATTCTGTGGGCCCGGCTTTGTTGTGTACCTGTGATCATTTCAAACGTCAGGAGTTAAGATGTTGTTGTCTTCCACTTATGCCAGTAAGCGTCGAGAGGAGGGGTTATTGAAGTTCCAGCGTCCATAACTAGCACCTCTTCTATAATTTCCTCTGCAATACTCAGCATATTTTTAATAGGATCAAGTATATTCGCCACCGGTTTGCTAGATCTGTCATAGTTTTCTTACCTACTTAACCCTAATTTTCTAGTGTGTCCTCTAATCTCCACTCCTGTGCTATGTTGATATTTATGTATGTTAATTTTTTTTTTTGAGGACAATCTTGTTGCAAAAATTAAAGATCAGCAACACGTCATGCAGACTATTGATTGCTTGAGAGTTCACATTTATAACACATATACACTAGAAACAAGAAGTCAGATAAAAGCTGATGTTCCTGGATGTGGTATCTTTTGACATGAGTTAAGTTAGTGAGTTATTGCAGATAATGTTAGTGTAGAATTAGTATTTAACATTTTAATAGTATTGTACATAGGTATTGTGAGAAGCGGTAGTTAGCACGCTTAGCTGCCGGTTTGTTTAAATCCCCAATGGGGATAATTTTGGTTTATACATGTGACCTTGTCTCGCAGGTCGACTCAGTCTAAAATGGGTACAAGGACATGTCGAAAGAAGTAGTCTAGATACAGGTTTTGACAAGAACATTCATATATGCCTGTACTTTGAGGTGTTTCAATATAATTTTTGACACGTACAATCATTCATGGAAATCGTGTTGGCGTAGTGGCTAGCATACTGCCCTGCTGGTCTCATATTCATATATTCAAATTCCCATGTAGGTTTATTTATGTTTAATTGATAAGGCCTCACAGGTCGAATTAGCATACACTTGGCACCATAAAATGTCAAGGGATGTACAAGCTGTCATCACTATATTGACCACAAAACCCATGCCGAGATGATTAGTCCATAAATGTGGGCTAGCACCTTATAGCCAAGTCGACAACAACATTAAGAACAAGAAAAAGAACAGGGGAAGTAGGATAAAGAAAAGGAGGAGAAGCAAGAAGAAGAGGAGAAGAAGGACGAGGATGACGAAGAAGAAGAAGAGAACGAAGAAGAAGAAGAAGAAGAAGAAGAAGAAGAAGAAGAAGAAGAAGAAGAAGAAGAAGAAGAAGAAGAAGAAGAAGAAGAAGAAGAAGAAGAAGAAGAAGAAGAAAAAGAAGAAGAAGAAGAAGAAGAAGAAGAAGAAGAAGAAGAAGAAGAAGAAGAAGAAAAAGAAGAAGAAGAAGAAGAAGAAGAAGAAGAAGAAGAAGAAGAAGAACAACAACAACAACAACAACAACAACAACAACAACAACAACAACAACACCAACAACAACAACAACAACAATCAGAACAGGAACAAGAATAGCAAGAGAATGAAGAAGAAGAGGGGTAGGCGGAGGAGGAGGAGGAGGGAGGAAGGAAGGAAGGAAGAAGAAGAAGAAGAAGAAGAAGAAGAAGAAGAAGAAGAAGAAGAAGAAGAAGAAGAAGAAGAAGAAGAAGAAGAAGAAGAAGAAGAAGAAGAAGAAGAAGAAGAAGAAGAAGAAGAAGAAGAAGAGAATCCCTCTCATCGCTTGTAGCATTGTGCAGCAGGTATGTTTTGACCGTTGATACTGTCATGTACGCCTTAACATGTGCATCGTTGTCTGGTGGCCATCTTCGGTTGGTAAATGAAGGATATAATAAATGGCCGGGCATAAGGTATAATTTGTGCAGCAGAGTGTGGGTCTCATTGTTTAATTTTGCGTCCTTCCATTTGGCAATCTTGCTAGATAAGTCTTGTTGACAATGAATAGACATTTTGCAGCCTTTCTAGATAAGTCTATGTGACCGTGAATAGACCCAGACCAAGGCTTATAAACTTTGCACAAATGCCTGTTAGTGAAGAAAGAGCAGACAGGAATGAGAATGCTAGACTGTACCATTCATGTGAGAGATATTTAACCATCAGTTTCAGTCGGCCATCTGTGTATAGATGACAACTGATTTTATCTATGAATTCAGCTAGAAAAAAGGATATCTTAATGTTGCAAACTCTAGTTCTGGGGGATACCGAGGGGGGGGGGGGGGATTCTGAGGAGTGTGGATGCCTACCCCAGACGTAGGAGACACCTGGTTAGCTCAAGGTATAGGGCTGGGAGTTTGAGCAGACGCCATTGTGGCTTAACTTCTTTTGTGGAGGTCAGCATGACAGAATTGATAAGCGCGCTTGTTCGTAAACATCCGGTGTGCTGATGCCGAGGTTGAAAAACAATTTGTTGCATATAACTGTAAAGGCCCATGAGCTTCTCACATGTCGGACGACCGAACCATCTGTGTAGATAACAGCATAACCGTCTAGCGAATTCTCGAAAATCAACGTTTGTACTTCAGCCTCCACAGCTGCCGGGTTTTCTTGTCTGCATTTTCTATCTAGTTGGATGCAAACTGAAAAGGATGTGCAGAAATCTGTTGGCACTTGTACCCACTCCTCGCTAGGTTCTAAGTCCTCAAGTGAACACACCTGTTGAAGAATGTCTTCGGCTTGACCCATCCACGACCGTCCTCTTTTTAACCTGCTGCTCTTCACCTTCATAATTTCACTATGCAGTGGATGTTGTGTGTTTGCGTTAACTCTGAGGTAGGCGCGTGCTCTGCAAACTTGTATTCTGTCTTCAATGGTTGGAAAATCAAGAAGGTAGCGCATCGAACTGCATGCTGTATCTCTTGTACATCCAATAATAATGTGCATAGCTTCATTCTGTATCCTTTCCATCCTTTCTATCTGCTTACGGCTGAGAGTCAGGATTGCCATTGCATACTCAAAAACAGACAATACCAGTCCCTCGTACAGAAGACATTGATGGCGCTGCTCACAGTTTGCTGCCGCCATCACCCGCATCGCTGCCAAACCCCGCTTGGCCTTTGTTATCACCTGGTCTATGTGCACATTATAAGCAAGGCTTCGATCAAACCGTATCCCCAGGTAATTCATTGCCTGCCTTCTTTCCACCGTCTCTGAACACAGCATTACAGTTGGTGTTGGAGTGTTGACAATATGATTATTCAACGAGAACCAAGTCACTGTTGCCTTTGTTGGGTTGACCATTGCCCCAGCTTCATCACACAAAGTACTTATGCGATTACGTTCGGTTTGTAGTTCCACAGCATCCTGCTCTCTATCCTTACTCTGACGATACACTAAAACATCATCGGCATACGACAATGTTCTCCCCGGTCCTATGATTTGCTCGCTGGTGATTCTCACAGTGTAGGCGTTGAACAGTACCGGAGATAATGGTGATCCCTGTGGTAGGCCAGGATATATTGTTGTTGGTTCCGAAGTCCAACTGCCACATCTAAAAACTACTTTCAGTTGGAAGAGGGCTGCAGCGATCCAACTAAGGAGGAATGGACTTATTTTTAGTTCAAGAAGCTGAAGCATTAAAAAATTCAATGGTACTCTGTTGTACCCGTCCTCAAGATCAATCGCTGCAGCAAAGGTTTCAATTGCTGAGTGGAAACCTTCATAGACATCATGGGCAAAAAGTGCTGCATTGATCCAGGTTTCTCTTTTTGGATGGTACCCACCCAAGGTAGGTGGGAAAACACCTTGCCTCTCTAGCTGGCTTGATATTTTCCTGGCAATTAACTTCTCCAGCAGCTTGCCTATTGTATTCTGCATGGTTATTACTCGATATCCCTGAACTTTTGTTTGGTCTTTGCCAGGCTTCGGCAAGGGAATCAGTAGCTGTGTAACCACTCCTCCTTGATTTTAGCACTCCCTATACTGTTGTTATACATGTCTGCTAGTTCCTCTACACCTAATGATGTCGTCGTATCTTATGCCATCAGGCCCTGGAGCGCTGTTTTTTGATCGTCGAAGCACAGCCTTGATTTCTTTCACTGTCACTGTGTCTTCATCCGAAGTGTTCTGGGCCTTGCACCTGTCTGACCTCCTTGGCAAGATTTCGGCCTCCCATGTCTGTCTGGTTGCTCTGCTCTAGGTAGCGTTCAAAGAGGGCTTTGCCCTTGTCCTCGTCAGTCCTCTGCCAGATGAGGTCAGCACCTTGGAAGTCAGAAAGTGGTCCGCTGCCAAACCGCCCACTGCTGTGTTTCGATCCCGGGTATGCGGATTACGAACTACATCAGTAACTTCTCCGCCACGAATGCCGAGGTAGCGGGTTAAATGTTGACTTCTAATCCTTGACTTTGGGACGTAAATTACAATTACCTCTGACTTCGGAGGGGATTCGCTCGATGGCGAGGAGCACCGGTAATAGGGAAAGCTAATCCACACGCAAACATCAGTCCAGTGCATTACAAGTAGTAGCACGTGTATGGACTATGCTTGCGTTCATAGCAAGCGAGCGAAACAAAAACACTGCTTGTGTACTGTGCGTTCCCGTGGCGTTTCCTGGACACATATGGCAAGCAAGGAATAATAAAACTAACCTAATGTGCATGCCGTAATCGACATTTGTCAGGAGGGTTGTTCTGAGACCGGTTAGCTCATCCAACTGAAAACTAGCTGCATAATCCAACCAATCATGGGCACTTATGCAATGGGCGAGGCGTATCACCACCAATGTCGTCGTTGGTAGCGATATAGGACATCTAGACATCTTTGATAATGATAAAATATGGTGCGGCCCGTGTAAAATTTCCACACGTTAATAATGCTTCGGGAATTGGAAATTCCGATGCATAGACCTTATCACGACTGTACTGGTACAATTGTTGTTTAAAACAAAAAGTTAGTTGCATATGTATACAGCACTACGCAGTCAACCCCAGCAGTTTTTGGCTGTTTGAGGTTTCATGGCAGGTTTACGTTCAGTAGTTTGTCATTGCTTTCTGGACCACCGGTACTCATATGAAAACCAACACAAGGGGGTTTTCTTCCAAATTGCTGGCAGCTGTGTTTCGAACGCTGTTTATGGGGTTGCGAATTGCGTTCGAACCCCTTTAGCTACAGCGCTGGCGCAAGTATTAGAGTGGAAAAAAGTCGCTTAAAAGTCGACAGGGTCGACTTCGTTGCACCAGGTTTTATTCCTATATGGCTCAGTCTCTTTCCGCAAACGAACTGCCAAAAGCGTCGCACAAAGCACGAACTCCGTAGCTCCAGTGACAATCCCAGGAGTCTCCGAAAAAAAAATGCACACGTGAACCGAAGGACTAGGCCCGGAATCGAACCAAAAACCTTCGGAGCCTGAGTCAGACGGCTTGAAAACTTCGCCACGGAGACTCCCAGAGGGAAAATAAAACCCCATCAAGGGTAAGATAGGGCCCCAAGCACCTCTCTTGAGAGAGGAAAGAAAACGATTCAGACATCAGTAAAAGCTTGCGCTACATGTAAATATGCTCAAGTAAAATGCGTACAGGAAGAAACAATTTGGTTGACATACATCAAATCCGGGTCTTCAGTTGCAAAAGTGTGACAACCGCCTGTTTCTTCTACTTCTGTGAAGTTTTCCGCTGAACACGGGTGCTGTGATAAGAGAATGTAGAATTAGAGATAACTATAGAATATAACAACATAATAAAGTTATACGATAATGTATAATTAGGGAAGACAATGGAAAATAACTACATAATAAAGTTATAAGAGAATGCATAATTAGGAAAGACAATAGAATATAACAACACAATAAAGTTATAAGATAGTGTTGTATTAGGGACGATGATGGGATATAAAAACATTATAAAATTATAAGAGAATGTAGAATTAGGAAAGACTATACAGAATATAACACCATAATTATGTTATAAGATAATGCAGAATTAGGGAAGACTATAAAATATAACAACATCATACAGTTAAAAGAGAATGCAGAATTAGGAAAGACAATAGATATAACAACATAATAAATTTACACGAGAATGCAGAATTAGGGAAGACTATAGAATATGACACGAGTTCTAAGAAACTCTTGGATAAAGAAAGAAAAAAAAAATTTATCCATACTTCAACAACTGACTATTGAAGAAGGTTGGCTATTAAAGACAATAAAACAAAGAAAATTGAAATATTTTGGTCATTTGAAACGTTAAAAAAGTGTCGAGAGAACAATAATTGAGAGGTATATGCATGGGAAGAGAGGAAGAGGAAGGCCAAAGAGAAGATGGGTGCAGGATGTGGGGGATGATCTCCAGATGGGTGTATCGGACGCGGGACATCTTGCTTATGATCGAGCGGTTTTCCGGAAGGTTATTAAGGCAGCGAGGTTCTACAAAGGACATACTACTGAATGAATGAATGAATGAATAAATGAATGAATGAATGAAAGAATGGATGAATGAATGAATGAATGAATGAATAGAATAGAATAGAATAGAATAGAATAGAATAGAATATGACAACATAATACAGTTATAAGACAATGTAGCATTAGGGAAGACAATAGAATATTATGACATACTATAGTTATAAGAGAATGTAGAATACGTTTTTTTTGTTTTTTTTTTAAATTTAGTTTTATTCGACGGATCAACATCACGGCAAACGAGAGTAACCCATAAGTGCTATGTTCTACTCCTAAATGAAGCCTGAGTGCGGATAATTTCAGCTCAGTGCACTAACTCCGCAGTACCGGCGAGGATCCTGAAATACTTTGGGTAGATTTTTAACTCGAAATTTTGTCCAGGCAGCGCCGTTAGGTTACTCTTTTTCTATTTCCAACTGCCAAGGGATACTTTACGTGTGCAGCAAGACACACGGGCGTCCGATCTCACTACTCAGAGACCAGGGAACATTTTGTTACTAGAAGTCCACGTGAAAATATTCCGGCCCGCCCCGGGGCTTGAATCCGGGACATTCAGTACTCGAAGCGGACAGCATACCTCGAGACCACTCAGCCCCTTATCAGAGAATGTAGAATTAGGGAAGACCACAACACAGCAATACTGTCATCACAACAATTGTACAGGTGCTACTGCTGTCAGACTGAACACAAATATTGAGCACAACCCACCACCGGCAACGCTGATCGCGTTCTGGTATCAACCTAAGGCCTATACACGTCAATACACGTCAATACACGTCAATATGGACGTGGATAGGCCTTAGGTTGATAATAGAATGCGATCAGCGTTGCCGGTGGTGGGTTGTGCTCAATATTTAAATTTCAAATCCCGAAACAACCAAATAAACAATAGAATATAACAACATAATAAAGTTATAAGACAATGTAGAATTAGGGAAGGCAATAGAATGTAACTACATAATAAAGTGCAATTCCTACGAAAATCTCTGACATCTCTTCTGTATTCTACGATAACAATGGTACATAGACCGTCAACCAATTCTTTCCAAGCCGTCCTTTCGTTTTTCTCCTGCAGCCCCCTCTATCTCCTCCCCATATTACTCGTCCCAGGAAGTTTAGAACGTCCTTTATTTCGTGTGCCATTTCCGTTTCAGAAACAGGACTTTCTAGTTATACTACTTTCAGGCTTACTCAACTTCAAATGAATTAACCTGATTAATATCCTACTGTGGTTTAAATAACAGATATAGGCTTTCTCGACGTCAAATTTATTAACCTTATTAATATCCTATTGTAGTCTCACACAACATATATTATACTCCCTCCACCATTTTTAATTGGACGTAAGCTGACTCGTTGAGTACTGCCTGGATATCTCACTGTTTACTTGCCAAAGCGTTATGACAGTTGTTTGATAATCAATTTGGTAGATGCCCCGTTCTAAGTAGCACACAGACTGATGGTGGAGACAGGATGATTTCTTAAAATGTAAACTGATTTCACACAACAAATCATGTACACCAGTATTTCCTTACAAAAATGTTAATTACTTTGAGCTAAACTAGATTGTTAGATAATAATAATAAATATGACCTTTTAGATGAGATAAAGTGTAACAGCATTGGGTAGTGCATTCATTTACATAATGAAGGCACAGACAACAGTGCACGCTGAATTGTAGTGTCACTCTTAACCTGTGTCTGGTTAACCTGAACACTAGACAGGCAATCCTACAAAGCTCTCAGAAGGAGGAGTGAAGCAAGTTTGCCTACAGTCCCTCGGAGCCAGCAGGCGGAAAGCTGTGCAGTCAACCCATTCATCATCACATGTGAGTGGGAAAAGAAACTTGGATCTACAGGCTGTCGTCAAGGGAGACACTCAATCGAAGATATGCAATAGAAGATTCCCTGCCTTTCCCATAACCAGACATTGTGGCCCATAATTTTAATAGATCAACGACTGTTATGAGAGCAAATTGTTCTAGGCCATTCCAGGGCTTCAAGCAAAATGGCATTTATTTTAATAACGTTATCATTTTTGTTGTATAATTTTTCAACAGAGCATTAGACTGGTTCTGTTATCTCTCTCTCTCTCTCTCTCTCTCTCTCTCTCTCTCTCTCTCTCTCTCTCTCTCTCTCTCTCTCTCTCTCTCTCTCTCTCTCTCTCTCTCTCTCTATATATATATATATATATATATATATATATATATATATATATATATATATATATATATATATATATACATTCAATCATTGGCACCTTGCCGTCTTGACAGACGATAGTTTGTGCTTTAAAAAGGCATAATAACTTTTACCTATGGCGGTAGCGAATGTGACTGATAAGGCCAAGTCGCGCTGTAAATGTCTGTTCACAGTGGATGCATGTGAACACGTGGTCATTTCCACCATCATACACCATCTTACGTCTCACACGCTCGGTGTGTGACATATCTGCAATAATTTTCTCCTTTGTCTTTATTCCATTTCTGATGTTTGCCCTCCATGCAACACGTTCAGCGGCGACTTGCTCCCAAGGTGCATTATCAATGTCTGTATCAATCATGTCCCGCTTACACACATCTTTGTATCGTAGTAGAGGCCGACCCTGAGATCTCTTACCCATCTGTAATTCACCAAAAAAGATGTCCTTTGGTATTCTACCATCATCCATCCTCCTTAGATGTACAATCCATCTAAGTCTACGAAGACTGAGCATGGAATAAACCGTCACACAACCTGATCTTTCCAATACTTCAGTATTTGTGATTTTCTCTTGCCACTTAATACCAAGAATTCTTCGCAGACACCGCATATGAAAGCTATTTAAACGTTTCTCTTGGTGTGAGTAAGTTGTCCAGGTTCCACTGCTATAAAGAAGAGTACTAAGGACACAGGCTTGATAGACAAGGACTTTTGTTTTGGCAGTAAGCTTACTGTTCTCTTAGACTCTTTTTCTTAACCTGTTCATTGTTGTTGCTGTCGTACCAATCCGGAAGTTGATTTTCTAATCTAGGGATAATTTGCTATTTACCACTGATCCTAGATATGTAAAATGTTCTACCATCTCTAGTTCGGTGTCGTCAATAAATGGTACCCCATGTGCACCTTGTGACATAATCTGTGTCTTCTTTTTGCTAATTGTTAAACCAAATTCAGAACAAGCTTTGGATAATGCAGATAGTAGACATAGCAATTCTTCCTCAGAATGGGTCGTAACTGCAGCATCATCTGCCAAAAGCAACTCTCTGATCAGTACCCTCCTAATTTTGGTCTTGGTCTTCAATCTCTAAGCATTGTGGAGGCTGCCATCTGAGCGTGAGTGAATGTATATACCACCATCCTGATCATGAAAGGCATATTTCAGTAGAAGTGAAAAGTATATTCCAAAGAGGGTGGGAGCTAGTACACAACCTTACTTTACTCCACGCTTGATTTCAAACTCTTCAGAAGTTGCACCATCACACTTGATTATACCCTTCATGCCTGTGTGGAACGATTCCACAATGGACAAAAGAGTTGGTGGGCAGCCAATCTTCTTTAGTGCCTTGAACAGACCCTCACGACTGACCAAATAAAAAATCATGTTTCCTCTGGGGCTTGAACTAAGGACCTTCCGTGTGTTAGGCGGATGTGATATCCACTACACTACGGAAACCATTGTTGTTTGTCCATCAAGAATGATGATGACCATTCATTTCATACTGTGGGGTTGAAAGTATGGAGCCGTGAGTTTTAAGATGTATGATAAGGCCTATTTTGGCTCGAAATGTTCTTTGACAATGTGGACAAAGAATGCTTGACGTTTCTGGAGGAGGATTTCCTGCAGTGGTTTTTCTATCCTGCCTTTTCTTCACAGCTCTTGCAGTCCTGGTTGCCTCACGCGTGACTGCACCCTTGCGTTATGATGCACGCCACGAATTTCGGTCTCTGGCTGCAGTCTCCCAGGTGTCATGATGAATTCCAAAAGCATTCAATGAGATTTTCAGAGCGTCTTTAAAGCGTTTCCTCTGGCCGCCTTGGGAGCGTTTACCACAACGAAACTGCCGTAAATAATTCGTTTAGGGAGCTCTTGATCTGGCATGCACGTCAAGTGACCAGCCCAGCGAATCTGATTCTTCATTAGTCTAGTGTGGATACTGGGCATGGACGCCCTTTCTAGGACTTCAGTGTCTGGAATCTTGTCTTGCCAATTAATCTTCAGTAGTTTCATAAGGCAGACTGTGTGGAAGTGGTTTAATTTCCTAGCGTGTCGCTGATAAACAGTCCAGGTTTCGCAAGCATATAGCAGTGTGGATAATACAACTGCTTTGTGGACTGTTAGCTGTGTTTGCAGGCGTATTCCAATTATGTCCCATACATTCTTGTACAGTCTTCCAAAGGTCTTTGAGATTCTTGCATTCACTTGGTCATCAATTGTGGCAGCTTGTGACAAGGTGCTGCCAAGATAGATGAATTTGTCCACAACACTTAGTCTATGACCATTCACTTTGATATTCGGCACAGTGTGATTAATCCCCGGAGCTGGCTGGTACATAACTACAGTCTTCTCCAAGATGACATTGAGCCCAAAGTTGGTACAGGCATGTGAGAAAGCTTAAACATTGTGTTGCATGTCTTCACTCTGAGTTGGCATATAGAGCGCGATCATCATCAAACAGGAGCTCTCTGACGGTGTCGCTATTAATTTTTGTTTTAGCTTTCAGCCTTCTGAGATTTGAATAGCTTCCCAACCATGCGGTATATATATATATATATATATATATATATATATATATATATATATATATATATATATATATATATATATATATATATATATATATGCCGGTCTCTCTGGCTGTGGGGTTACAACACTTTCTCTCTGTAATCCCGTTTATCACGCAGAGTCTCGCAGCGGAGCGAGAACTGAGGTGGTTCGACCCCCGCTCGTGACTTGCGGATACTGAGCCGGCCGCTCAGAAAGCAATGGCAAACTACTGAGCGTAATCTTGCCAAGAGATCAACAGACAGCTGAAAGATGCTGCTGTTGACAGCTAAGTCCTGTAAAAGGATACGCAAAACATTTTATATATATATATATATATATATATATATATATATATATATATATATATATATATATATATATATATATATAGTTACTGTGAGACAGCTGTTTATATATTTTGTGACTCTGTTATCTTGTTGCATGACAGAGCACTGGGGGTTCTAACTCTCCGCAAGAGCGGTAGCATAGACAACTAGACCTGCTGTCTGGAATCTTTTATTCAGCTTTCAGTCTTACCTTCTATTTCCTGCACCACTGTAAGGGTAGTTGAACTTCTTCTGGAACCGATAGTCATACCTTCCTAGCATTACATCGAGCCAACTCTTCTACTATTCCTTCTGTGAGTAGAATGCCCGATATGGTCAGTCTAAGTGTCTTCTGTATTACACGTGCAGAAATCTCTCTACTTCCGAAGACCACGCTACACTCCCCTTTAACTGTAATATTCATTAATGGGATTAACTTTCTAATTTCTAATTATCCTCTTGTGTTTCTGACTGGCACCTTGCCGTCTTGACAGACGATAGTTTGTACAATGGAGTTATACCTCTCCATAACACAAAGCTTGGACTGATTTTAGAGACCATGTGTTGTCAACACAGCATGATCCCTCTTTCGACGTGCCTAGTTTACTCCAGAGGAAGGTAACACCATTACGTATGAAACAAGACAAGCTTTAGAAGCTGCCGTGTCAGCAAAGCAATGCTCTAACTCTCCGCATATCGGACCTTCCATCGTAGACCAGTTGCAGACCAAGGCTCAGGGCCTGGTCTTCCCTGTCATGATGTTGCCTATTGGTTACATTTCCTCGCACGAGGGTGAGTCTTGTATCCTCCCGATTGCACTCCACCACCCGAAGCCATTTACACAATGTGGGGTGTCCGGTTTGGTGAGCGCCAACATTCGGAGCTAACAGAATTGCGGTAGTACTGTCTTACGATAGCTCAGTCATATCTGACTAAGACCTGACACCCACCCCTTGTTTTTATGTTAAATATTAATATCCAAGCCACATTCTGTACCCATTTTCGAAAACCCATGGACCCAATGAAATGTGCGCTACATTTTCAAAGATCTGTGAACGCGATAAAATGTGCTCAACATATTAAAAGCCCTATGGACCAACTGGTTAAGTACTCAGTCACAAACAATAGACATCATGGCGTTAAGCGAATACATAGTAGTTACCTTTGATCCATTAGCTGACACACATAGGCAGTACGTACCTTGTTGATCAAACATTTCACTAGCATGTCTGATATTTGATGTGAAGATTTTCTCCCAGAATCAAAAGTGGAATCCTTCATCACGATATTGATGATGGCCTCGTTTATGACATCCTCAAACTGAACATAAATAATACTGTATTTCCTTGCTTTTTTAAATACATAAAACATATATAGTTTTAACAGACCGACTGACAGGCAAGCAGGCTACAGACCGACCGATCGACTGACAGAGAGAGAGAGAGAGAGAGAGAGAGAGAGAGAGAGAGAGAGAGAGAGAGAGAGAGAGAGAGAGAGATGGATGGATGGATGGATGTATAGTTAGACGGATATAAAGACAGATAAACAGACAGACAGACAGACAGACAGACAGACAGACAGAACGAGAGAACGAACAAACTTTATTTTAAAAAGGGTAACAAATTGGGCACGCAGGCCCGTCTTACATTCGGCCCTTTCGATCATCCATCTTTCATTCATCAAATGTGCATGTTACATTTACATAGGGAAATAAAACATTGTCAAATGGATTTTTTAAGCATAAACAATGCATATTGCAATGTTGTGAGACACATCCTCCACCCACCACACCCCCATTCACCCACATATACTTCCACGCACTCACACAGACTCAGGCAAACATACATGCCGCCACAAACCCACTGAATACCCACCCACACACATTTCCCAACGAACACATACATCCCCCACCCATACCATAACCGACACGCACACACCCACCCACATATTCTCCACCACCCACCCACACACCCGCAACCACCCAGCAAAACACACATCACAAAACCACACACACATACCCCCGTCAACCCACACATCCCGCACCTATCCACACATACATCCCGCACACTCACAATTTTCCTCACCCACCCACACACATCAGCCAACCTACACCCATTCACCCACCCAATATCCGCCACCTCTTAACTACACATCCCCCAAAACACTCATCCCCACCCACGAACACATCTCCCCACCTGCCCACACATATCCCTCACCCATAAACACCCAAGAAACACAAACCTCCCACCCAAACACACCCCACCATCCATATATAACCCACCCACACACACCCGCCGCTCACGCACATCTTCCCAGAAACACACATCCCCCAACCATACACTCATCTCTCACACACATCCACCCACTCACGTACTCATCAATCAACCACTCACACCCACACATCACCCACGCGCCCATCAACACATGCATCTCTCATCTACCCTCCCATCCACACACACCCCAACCACCCAGCCAAACACACACACACCCTCCATCCTCACATACATCCGTCATCCACCTGCACGTCCCACACATCCCCCACCTCTCACACATCTCCCCTACAACCATAAACACATTCCCCTCACACACACACACACACATCCCCCACATGCATTCCTCATACACATCCCCGCCCACACACACATCTCCCCACCCACCCACACACCCCCCACCTACAAACAACCTCACCACACACACATACATTCTCCAGACAGACAGACAGACAGACAGACAGAAAGACAGACAGACAGACAGATATACAGACAGACAGACAGACAGACAGACAGACAGACAGAAAGGCATACATACATACATACATACATACATACATACATACATACATACATACATGCATGCAGGCAGGCAGGCAGGCGGGCAGACATACAGACAGACAGACAGACAGACAGACAGATAGATAGATAGATAGATAGATAGATAGATAGATAGATAGATAGATAGATAGATAGATAGATAGATAGATAGATAGATAGATAGATAGATAGATAGATAGATAGATAGATAGATAGATAGATAGATAGATAGATAGAAGGATAGACAAATAGACAGACAGACAGACAGACAGACAGATTGTTTGATTGATTGGTTGATTGATTGATTTATTTTTATTTTAAAAGGGTTAAACATTGGGCACGCAGGCCCGTCTTACACTCGGCCCTTCCATTCACTCATCTTTCGCTCATCAATAGTGCTTGATACATTCACATAGGAAAATAAAAACATTGTCAAATGAAAGTTATAAACCACACATTTACTACACACACATTCCTACACCCTCGCCTACGACACACGCATCGCCAACCCCAATCACACACAAACACCCAACCACTCACACATCCCCAGCCACACACATATCCCCCCACCTACCCACTCATCCCCCACCCACACATCCCCTACCTACACACATCTCCCCACCCACACACACATCTCCCACCCATCCCCAACCCATACCCACTCACCCACCCACACATCCTCCACCCACCCACCCACCCAAACACCCCTAACCACTCAGACAAAAACACATCCCCCAATCACTCATCCCCCCACGCACACATACATCCCCTGCCAACCCACACATCCTGCACACTCCCAAACACACAACCCCGCCAACGCTTCCCTCACCCACACATATATCCAACACCCACCCACACACACATCCCACACCCACATCTACAACCATCCCCAATACACTCACCTGCGCACACATCCTCCACCATCTACCTACACCGGTCCCCCAATCACGCATCCCCGATTCACCCATCCTCCAACCACACATCCCCCACTTACACACACATCCCCACCATTCTACACATTCCCCACCCACACACATCTCGTCACCCACATTCACATCCCCCACCCATACACGCATCCCCACACACATCCCCCACCCACGAACTCATCCCTCAACCACTCACACCTACACATCCCCCACCCATCCATCAACACATGCTTCCCCCCATCTACCCACCTACACTCACACACCCCAACCACGCAGCCAAGCATACATCCCCTATCCCAACATGCATCCCTCACTCACCCTCACATCCCACACCCAACCACACCTCCCCCACCCACGCACACACATATCCTTCATGCACACACAGCTCCCCTTCAGCACACGCCCCACCCAATAAACATCCTCACAACCTCCCCCACCCACACCCACATCTCCCACACATACCCAACACACCTACACATTCCCCCACCTAAATGCACCCTCACTACCCACACATACATCCTCCTCCCACCCATACTTCCCAATCCACACACACCTCTCTCCCGCACAGACATATCCCCCACCTACACACGCACACCCATCACCCATCCCCTAACCCACACACATCCCCCACACCCGCACACACATTCACTCACACAACCCTCAACCACCCACCTACCAGCGCATCCACATTCCTCATCAATCCACCCACACACGCACACACATTATCCATTAACCCACCCACACAACCCAAACCCGCCAACACCCACACACATCCAATCATCCACCCACACATCTCCCGCCCACACATATTACTCATCCACACACGCACCCCCACCCACAACACATTCCTCACCCATCCAGACATAACCCATCCATCCACATATCTCCCCATCCACCTGCACATCCCCTTGAGACAGACAGACAGACAGACATACAGACAGACATACAGACATACAGACAGACAGACGGATAGATAGATAGATAGATAGATAGATATATAGATAGATAGATAGATAGATAGATAGATAGATAGATAGACAGACAGAAAGAGAGAGAGAGAGAGAGAGAGAGAGAGAGAGAGAGAGAGAGAGAGAGAGAGAGAGAGAGAGAGATTTATAAATCAAATAATACTCTAAAATTATTAATTTCAAGTTGATAAATTAATGTATAAATAGAAATTTTCTAAAGTATTGAATTAATATAAAGACAACAGGGACGGGAGAGGTTGCATAGTGGCTAGATTTTTTATCTTTTGGTCCAGTGTTCATGTATTCGAACCCCCACCGAGGTGGATTTGTTAAAACTGACCTGGGCTCCCAGGTCAACTCAGGCTAACATTGGTCACATGAAATGACCTGATATTGACCAAACCTAGTGTTGACTGGACTATACAAAAATGGATGAGCCTCATATTTCAAATAGGCCTCAATGTGTGGAAAATTAGCCTTTACTTTTCATTACTTACTACATTGACTAATTGTTTGACTGATAGATCGAACGAATGATTGATTGATTGATTGATTGATTAATTAATTAATTAATTAATTAATTAATTAATTAATTCATTAGTGCAGCACGACTAACCTCCGTGTAGTCTGGGTCTAATTCAACCCCAGACATCCTCGATTTTCGTCTCCTGTTGATATTGCAGATAGTGACTGCTGGAAATCTGACTTTCGTTTCATGTGTCATCCTCACAACAGTTGTAACTGGATAGCTGTAAAAGTCCATAACTAGGTCCACAACTTGAAAAATTGCAAACCCCAAAACAAATACAACCATCACTGACCAGACGATTCGTCTACAAGGACTTCTGCTGGCAGACACTCGACGAAGCCCATGCATGGTGGTATTTTCACCAAATTCCTTGTACAGTTCCATAACAGAAGGCGCCTGTGGAACCGGTATGTTATATTCTACCATTATCTTTAGATCTCCTTAAGTCTTCAAAGGGTAGTGTCAAAAACTGCCAACTCGAATCAAAGACCGAACTGCAAGTCAATGGTATTAATCTGCTGATGATATTTGTAAGTGAAAATATATATAAGTAATCGAGCACATAGTATAAAAGAGCAGACAGAACATCGAAATGAGGCGTTAGTGATTTGAATATACAGAAGTATTGGTTCTATTTCAAAGTAACAAAATAAATAAATTTAGAACTCATAGATAAGATAGAAATGAAAAGAGAAAAGATGTAACTAATTTAGAACTAAAATATAACGTCAATTTATACAAGAGACAACATTGTAGATGTTGACAATAATTTTCAATCGAGCAAAAGAAGGAGATGAAGAAGGCAGAAGTCCAGAGAAGCTAAGAATAAAACAAACACAAAAACGAACCAAAAAAATTTTTTAAAAAGAGCTATCGGAAAAAATAAAACTGGGCAAGTTACATATCTGGATCACATTAAATCAAGTGACGCTATAAAACATCCAAACATAAAAAAAAAAAAATGAAAGGCCCTTGTTCACGCATTGAGGCGCATTGCGCATATTGTACTGGGCACATATTTGTATATACCAATAGCCACCCAGCGATTCGTGTGCCCGCTTACCTGCATTCGAAAAATAGCTGCGACCGATTTGCCAGCAGACCATGTCGCGCTGGGATTTAACATGTATGTATGGGAGCCGGTCGTTTAGAAAGACTTAGCAAACTACTGAACGTAAACTTGCCAAGACATCAACAACAGCTGTACAATGCTGGTGTTGATAGCGATGTCCTGTAAATAGGATAAGCAAAAAAATAAATAAATAGACAGCCAGTGGATGATGTGGTCAGTAGCCCAGGTCAAATCGAAAAATAAACATCCGCCCCGATGCAGATTCGAACTTGTGTCCACCCAGCGACAGGCGAGCGTCTATCCACTATGCTACCACGACTCTATAAAAGAGTACTGGGGAACAACGGTCAGACGAAGAAATTCAGAAGCAGCTACAGGAAGAAAATCTCACCATTCGAATCTTGAAGGTGGAGCGGATCCTGACTTATTCAAAGATTCCTACGACACTAGCGGTGGTGACGAATGAGAGCAGCGAGATACCACGCCAGGTATCTATAAACCAGAAAATCCAAAAGCCTGAAGGATTCTTACCACGAATCACCCAATGTTCCAGATGCCAGAGGGCCGGACACAGCAGAGTAACATATCGCAGTAAGACGGAAATCTGCCGCTACTGCGCCGATCACCACGCCTTCAAGGCGTGCCCACTGGCCAAGCTGGACAGGGACTTCCAAGCACTCATCACCAAAAGAAAGTGAGCCATCTGCCTGGGCACGCATGAAGCAAGATACCTGGGCTGTCCATACCTCCAAAGACACAGAGACTTCTTAAAGCTCGCCACTACAACAAAGACACCAAATAAGGAAGCAATGCGGAGGCGCGAGACGGCCACGGGTATATCACAAGATGTAAGAGATCAACTGCAGCACCAATAGACGAGCTGAAGAAGCAAGTCAAGGCACTGCTGACGCCGACTCCGACCAGCGAAAACGAAAAACTACTGGCGGAAATGAAGGAGATCGAGCACAACATCAAGCAAGAGATGGAGCGCAAGGCCGAGATGAAGAAGGAAAACGATAAAATCCTACAAACCATTAAATCAGAGCGAAAACTACAGAAAGCTGAAATGGAACTTTTCCGAAACAAAACAACAGAAGCCTTACAAGAAATTACAGAGACACCGCAAGATGAAAAGCAACAAGAGACCGAACCTGAACCGCAAGCTAAAAAAGCCAACAGCCCAACCACGACGCCCGAAACAGTCAAAGGGAAGCCAATATCCCGCCAGACCTCTGAAGAAAACCGAGATGAGCACCCTGACGACGGCAGAGAGGACGCCCCGATACCGCCAATATTGACCGATGACGAAATCGCAGCGATGAACAGGAATCTTGAACTCCGGTGCAAGAAATACAGACGGCGCATGGAAGAAAAAGAAATGAAGTACAAGAAACACAAGGGAAAACCAATGCCCTACCGTATCTATAAAGAATGCCCAGACTTAAACAAGGATGGCGTACACCCATGGGCATACTATATACTTGATGGAGAAATCGTCCCACGACTGACCACGGAGTAAGAGATCGAAAGGCAACAAAAACTCAAACTCGAAAATGAAAACATCGAAAAGCAGCTACGGGCTATACACAAAAAAGGATGCAAAAAGACCAATTAAAAAGTCCTTATAAGGACTGCAACCAGTCAAGCAGGAGACTTCACTTACCAAATATGCCACTAGAGGAGACGGGAACAAAGGACAGCCGCCACAAACCCCCAACTGACGTCATAGACACAAATCAACATATCCAGTCCGAGATAGGATTCACTCGTAAGAGCGCAAAAGACAAATATTATAGTAAATGAACCCACAAAAACCAAGGATCACAACAATAACCACAGATGAAGAGGCAGGTTGAACGAGGCCGAATTTGGAATTTTTGTTTTGAAAATTGGAATTGGAATTGGAAAGTTAACTGATTAAGTGCCATTGGGGTATTTAATGTCTTAAGCGACTTCCCTTATCTGCTGTCAGCGTGTTGGGGAGTATGAAAGAGGACATACGACAGGTCAATATATATGTCATAGACAGGACACAGATGGGACGAAAAGACCCAGCTATAAATAAGACACAGGGATATAAACAGGACAAAGGGATATAGACAGGACTACGTCCTTGACTGACAGTACAGCCTTGCACTGAAGGACCTGAGACAACAGACGGTTGAAGGACAGGACCGGACATCTAGTATGGCGAGACAACCAACGCAGCACGACTATCACATAGGGCACGCGGTCAAGCACCACGTGACTATCAGACCTAGCACTAGAAGGCTCAGACTGGACCTGGACGGTGTAGAGAAAAGACGTGTGCGATTGAGCGAGCGAGTGTACTAATTGCCGGTTTGAAAGCTAGCCTTGCTAAGCGAATATAGCAGCGAGTTATTATGTGCGAGGAATGAAACTGAACTGTGTTATGAAAGCACGAATGACTGCTATGGCTGAGTGTCACTTGCCATTGTTGTAGATATAATTACTTGTGATATAATTCCTTGTTATACAAATATTTGCGTAATGATAAAATGTATTCATGTAACTGATACTGACGTTTTTCAAGAATAAACAATGTTACACTACATGCAAATGTTTGATATCTCACTGAGTGCATGTATACATACTCACTGTCACGTTTAGAACGACGAGGTAGTGTTACTTATATTTATGAGACGTTGACTTGAGAGTTAATTTGGGGGCTTCCATCCATTTTGGCGTAACATCAGGACAGTCTAAAATAGACATTTAAATTGAATAGATAGAGTTGGTCTAGCCAAGAAAAATTAATATCATGTACACCGGATACGGCCACAATTAGAGAAACCAGACAGAGAACCATCTGACCGACAGAAATTATACATAGTTGCACTTTAAAAAATTACAATATAGTGTCTTTCCTCTAATATATGACAGTTGACAGACAACCTTCCACGATACTAATATTTTTGTTCCCACTACAGAAAAGATGTACATCCATGTATAGATGTCGTATTTTATTTCTCCTATAAGCAGTGAAACAAGTGGTGGCACTGAAGAAAATCCACCTATTCCAGATGAGTACTTTTATATGTATATTGCAGATTAAAGTAGCACTCTATTTTGTTTCTGCTGTGTATAACATTGTAAAAGTTAGAGTCTGAGACACAGATAAAGATGAAAGAACTAGAGGTTGAGTCACAAGTATATATCGCAACCAGTAAATTAAAAAGTAAGGAAGAAGAACAGAAATTTTAAAAATATCATGGTATTCTAATACCATTTTGTTCAGGAGATTCCATCTCGACTTGGTCTGAGAATTTGGAAACATTAATGCAATATCATGAAATCAAAAAGGAAAACTGGGCAATGATATATATGCGTATTCTTGCCCTAGAACCTTTAAAAGTAATTGAGTCTATACCACAAAACTTAGAAAAGTCTATGATTATATCCATCAGAGAATCATGCAACATTTCCTTCTAGATGCCCCTGGATATCAGGCCCAATTTTCCAATTTAAGCCCTAAATTCAACCAAACGTTCACTGACCATGTGTCACAAGTTCAAGACAATTTTAATAAATGGATAAATGCTGCTAAAGTGAACAAGAGCTTTGATAAATTAAGAGATTTGATGATAATGAATAAAATTATATCATCCATACCAACCTCATTTGCCAAATTTGTGCAACAATCTGATTGTGAGACTATTGAACAATTAGAACGAAAAGGGTCTGCCTACTTCACATCAAACAGAGATGTTTTCACATTAAACACCAGTGAGAATAACATAGTAGCTGCAGCGAATGTCAAACCAACGAACCCATTCACTTATAAAAACAAACAAAAGTCAAACTTACCACCATGTCCAAATTGTAAACTATTACACCATCAATTTTAAATGTGCGATAAAAATCCAGGGTACCGAGCTCACTTAGAGATGATGGTCAATAAATAGCAGACTAAACGAAAGAATTACAAGAGAGCTATAAAATGCTTCTTCTGCAAAAGTCTAGGACACTATTCAGTACGTTGTGAAGGTCTCCGAATGTTAAAAAGTGCAAATGCAGCACTAATTGACACCTCGTCAGAAAGTGAGAGTGAAGATAATGCTCTAGCAGCGACTGACATATTTAATTTTGATAGGTTTGAAATATTTGATACATTTCATGCAGATGGCGTGTTAGAATGTAGCCATACTGTTCCATATTCAAGTGAAAATTTTAATGCTGTTATTTCCTCCAGAGGAAAACTAAACTTTCACAATGGTTTAGTAAATAACAAACCATGCCAAGTCCTCCTTGATTCTGGCAGCACTTTGATTGGTATTAGAAAAGATTTTGTAAATAAAGAGAATTATGCAGGCAAATTGGTAAATTGCCGAACATTTTCTGGCAATGTGGAGAAATATCCACTAGCGATTGCACATATTTATATACCCTATTTATAAGGACCATTTACCTGTGCAGTATTGGACAATCCATGCACTGATTTAATATTAGGATGTTTACCAGATGTAAGAAAACTGTTCCCAGGAACAAATTGAAGCCTGGGAACAACAACAAGGTATTGCAGTAACAAAACTAACTGCAATAAAACAGAAATCAAATGATCAAGAACAGCAATTACATCCAATAAACCCAAGGGAGACTACTATCTACAAGACGACAGAACACTTTATGGGAGTTCATTACGTAGATTATTCCACACTATATCATTCTAAAGTTTCAGACAAAATGACCAATAATATTAATGACAAACCTACAAAAGTTTGTACTATTACTCAAATAACATCCCAAAGTAGCAACCACGCATACAAACAGTATGCAAACAAGACAACACAAACATCACACGTAAAACTAAAATATGAACAAATTCACAGAAAAGTAAGAACCTTATGTAAGGAGACAAAAGAAACATGGCCTGAGAAAAATTGCAGACAAATTGAAAAAAAAAACACAACAGTAAAAATGCGAAACTAATGCACAAAAGAATTCAGGAGCTTACTTATCAAAGAACACGTACATCAGCAGGCTGCCTAAAGACAAAATATGGAAGAGTCATAATAGAAAAAGATCAGATCTTACATGTATGGTCAGATCACGTGAAAAACCTTTATGGCGATAACAGAGACGAACAGTATGATGTTCAAAATAATAATGAAGGACCAGCAATTTTGAAGATGGAGGTTCAGAATGCTCTTAACCATATGCAATCTGGCAAGACCCCCAGTTCAGACAGCGTCATAACAGAACTGATTAATGCTTTAGAAGAATATGGAATAGATAAAGTTACCAGTCTGCTTAATACAATATATGATACTGGAAATATGTAATTCTGTATTTATTGCAATTCCAAAGAAATCAGGAGCCTTGGAATGTGATCAACATCGAACAATTAGTATACTGAGTCACATCACAAAGATTTTGCTAAGAATTATCATGCAAAGATTTAGGAGGAAAATACTGAAATAGGAGAAGAACAATGTGCGTTTGTAGAAGGCAATCAATCAATCATGTGCCATGCCGGAAAGCGTGAGCGGTCATGATTCGCCATTTCACTCGATCACCAGAGTCGTGGATCAGCTCAGTGTTCCTGTCTCGTCCATGCCATGTGGCCAAGCCATCCAGGTATTTTCCTCTCGGTCTTCCTCTTGGTCTGTTCCCTTCGATCTTGCCAGCTGTCACCAAGTTCTCCAGTCCATTTCTTCTCATAACATGTCCAAAAAATTTTGACTGTCTACGTCTAATTTCTCTAATCAATCTACGATTTTCATTTGTCTCTTGTAGTACTTGGTCATTGGTTTTTCTATCTGTCCATGGTATTCTTTGCATTTTCCTCAGAAACCACATTTCTGCAGCCATCAGATGTTTTTCAGCTTGACTGCACATTGTCCAAGTTTCACATCCATACAAAAGAACAGGCTCTATGTATCCCCACAACACTCTTTTTCTCGTTTCAATTGACATCAATTTATTGGTCAGAATGTTTTTCATCTTGCTAAAGGCTACTTTCGCAATGGCGATTCTTGTTCTAATCTCTTCAAGGCATCTGCCATCAGATGTTATGACTGTTCCGAGATAATTGAACCGATTCACTTGTTGAAGAATATTCCCATTTACTTGTATATTACATTGTGGTACTTCGTTCTTCCTAGTGACGACCATAACCTGTGTCTTCCTACAATTTAATTCCAACCCCAGCTGCTCACTGTGTACAACCACAGCGTCTACTAATTGTTGCATATCCTGTGCATTGTCTGCAATCAATACTGTATCATCTGCATATCTAATGTTATTTATGTTTCGTCCTCCAATGCTGATTCCATTTAGGTCTTCTACATTTCTGAAAATATTTTCACTGTATAAGGAAAAAAGATCTGGAGACATTACACATCCCTGCCTAACACCTCTCTTAATAGGTTGGTATTGTCCTACTTCATTATCAATTCTTATGGCAGCTTGTTGTTTCCAATATATGTTTTTTATAAGTCTAATGTCTTTCCCATCAATTTGTAGATCTGCAAGCATATCCACAATGTTGACATGTCTTACTCTATCAAAAGTCTTTGTGTAGTCAATAAAGCAAAGATGTATATCCTTGTTTACTTCTAAAGCACGTTCAATAACTGTTCGCAGCATATACACAGCATTTACTGTACCCTTTCCTTCTACAAAACCACATTGTTCTTCCCCTATTTCAGGTTGTATTTTCTTCCTCACTCTTTGCATGATAATTCGTAACAAAATCTTTGTGATGTGACTCATTATACTAATTGTTCTATGTTGATCACATTCTAAGGTTCCTGATTTCTTTGGGATTGCAATAAATACAGAATTACATAATTCAGAAGGTATATCTCCAGTATCATATAATGTGTTCAGCAGTCTAGTAGAAGGCAAGGGTACAGTAAATGCTGTGTATATACTGAGAACCGTAATCGAACGTCCTGTAGAAGTAAACAAAGATCTACACCTTTGCTTTATTGACTACACAAAGGCTTTCGATAAAGTGAGACATGTCGACATGATAAGGATGCTTGAAGGTCTACAAATTGATGGAAAATACCTTAGACTTGTAAAAAAACATATATTGGAAACAACAAGCTGCCATAAGAGTTGATAATGAAGTAGGCCAATATCAGCCTATTAAGAGAGGTGTGAACAGGGATGTGTAATGTCTCCAGATCTGTTTTCCCTGTACATTGAAATGATTGTTTAGAAATATTGAAGATATGGAAGGAATCAACATTGGGGGATGATGCATCAATAACATTAGATATGCAGATGATACAGTCTTGATTGCAGACAATGAACAGGACCTGCAAAATTTAGTAGATGCGGTTGTTACACACAGTGAACAACTAGGGTTAGAATTAAATTGTAAAAAGACACAGATTATGATCGTCACTAGGAAGAACGAAATACCACAATGTAATATTTAAGTAAATGGGAATATTCTTCAACAAGTGAATAGGTACAATTATCTCGGAACAGTAATAACATCTCATGGGAGATGCCTTGAAGAGATTAGAACAAAATCGCCATGGTATATGTAGCCTTTAGCAAGATGAAAAACATACTGACCAATAAAAAGATGTCAATTGAAACGAGAAAAAGAGTGTTGAGATGCTACATAGAATCTGTACTTTTATATGGATGTGAAGCTTGGACAATGAGCAGTCAGGCTGAAAAACATCTGATGGCCGTAGAAATGTGGTTTCTGAGGAAAATGAAAAGAATACCATAGACAGCCAGAAAGACCAATGAACAAGTCCTTCAAGAAACAAATGAAGATCGTAAACTGATAAGAGAAATTAGACGTAGACAGTCACAATTTTTTGGGCATGTTATGAGAAGAAATGATTTGGAGAACTTGGTGACAACTGGTAAGATCGAGGGGAACAGACCAAGGGGAAGACCTAGAAGTACGTACCTAGATGGCTTGGCCTTGTGGCATGGTCGAGACAGAAACACGGAGCTGATCCACGACTCTGGTGATCGAGTGAAATGGCAGAACATGACCGCCCACGCTTACCCGCATGGCACATTGTGGATGGATGGATATTTGTAATTAACATACACATTATTACAAAGAAAACACTTACACTAACACCATATTAACACATAATGTACAGACACTAGTATAGTAAGAAGGGGAGATTACACGTATACAAGGGACATAAGGGGTTAATAAGGGAAAACAATTGATAGTACAAGAGAACCACCGCCGACAAGCGGAAGTGAGATAGGGGTAAATCAGTATACACATATCTTAAAGAAATATGTTGAACTAACATTTTACGGGGGCCAGGTGTATTATACCCGTGATTAGTCTCCTTAAAAAGAGACAATTGTTTCGGGACACCAAATTGGGTATATGAGATGGTTGCAATTTAATGGGAAACCATAAATGTGAATCAACGTTACCTTGGGGCGTTTAACAGTCCCCATTAGTAAAATGTGTGAGAGTATTAGACTCTTTAGCAACACAACAAGAGTGGTAAACCGAATATACACCGGTAGGTGCGCGTTTCGACGGTATATCAGACCCTTACAAGCTACAGTTGTATCCAACTTGATAGTTACGACTGACGAACTCCCTTAACCCACTGACAGATTAGTTCAAACTAATCATGTATGTATATATATATATATATATATATATATATATATATATATATATATATATATATATATATATATATATATATATATATATATATATATATAACACATTTTTCGTTTCTGACTAAAAGATAAATGACACAAAAAGGGGAAGAAGAGGAGAATGTCAGCATGTTGAGGAGTACAAAAGAAGACATACGACAGAACAATAGATATGTCATAGACAGGACACAGACTGGACGACAAGACCCAGCTTTAAACAGGACACAGGGATATAAACAGGACACAGGGGTATAGACAGGATTACGTCCTTGACTGACAGTACAACCTTGCACTGAAGGACCTGAGACAACAGACGGTTGAAGGACAGGACCGGACATCTAGTATGGCGAGACAACCAATGCAGTACGACTATCACATAGAGCACGCATGCAAGCACCACGTGACTATCGGACAGTGCACCAGAAGGCTCAGACTGGACCTGGACGGTGTAGAGGAAAGACGTGTGCAATTGAGCGAGCGAGTGTACTAATTGCCGGTGTGAAAGCTAGCCTTGCTGAGCGAATATAGCAGCGAGTTATTATGTGCGAGGAATGAAACTGAACTGTGTTATGAAAGCACGAATGACTGCTATGGCTGAGTGTCACTTGCCATTGTTGTAGATATAATTACTTGTGATATAATTCCTTGTGATACAAATATTTGCGTAATGATAATATGTATTCATGTAACTGATACTGACGTTTTGCAAGAATAAATAATGTTACACTACATGCAAATGTTTGATAACTCACTGAGTGCATGTATACATACTCACTGTCACGTTTAGAACGACGAGGTAGTGTTACCTATATTTATGAGACGTTGACATCTGCCATGGGCTGATATATAGCTGAATTTGTTGTCATTGCGTTATAATACAACATGGCTGCTACCATATTAACAACTCTTATGTCATAACTGTGACACACTCCTACTTCCCAGTTTCTACTATCCACTTTTGTTTGGTTGAAACCTACTGTTTGTTTTGTTGAAACCTACTTTTTGTTTGGTTGAAACCTACTTTTTGTTTGGTTGAAACCTACTTTTTGTTTGGTTGAAACCTACTTTTTGTTTGGTTGAAACCTACTTTTTGTTTGGTTGAAACCTACTTTTTGTTTGGTTGAAACCTACTTTTTGTTTGGTTGAAACCTACTTTTTGTTTGGTTGAAACCTACTGTTTGTTTGGTTGAAACCTACTTTTTGTTTGGTTGAAACCTACTTTTTGTTTGGTTGAAACCTACTTTTTGTTTGGTTGAAACCTACTTTTTGTTTGGTTGAAACCTACTTTTTGTTTGGTTGAAACCTACTTTTTGTTTGGTTGAAACCTACTTTTTGTTTGGTTAAAACCTACTTTTTGTTTGGTTGAAACCTACTTTTTGTTTGGTTGAAACCTACTTTTTATTTGCTTGAAACCTACTTTTTGTTTGGTTGAAACCTACTTTTTGTTTGGTTGAAACCTACTTTTTATTTGCTTGAAACCTACTTTTTGTTTGGTTGAAACCTACTTTTTGTTTGGTTGAAACCTACTTTTTGTTTGGTTGAAACCTACTTTTTGTTTGGTTAAATCCTACTTTTTGTTTGGTTGAAACCTACTTTTTGTTTGGTTGAAACCTACTTTTTATTTGCTTGAAACCTACTTTTTGTTTGGTTGAAACCTACTTTTTGTTTGGTTGAAACCTACTTTTTATTTGCTTGAAACCTACTTTTTGTTTGGTTGAAACCTACTTTTTGTTTGGTTGAAACCTACTTTTTGTTTGGTTGAAACCTACTTTTTGTTTGGTTGAAACCTACTTTTTGTTTGGTTAAAACCTACTTTTTGTTTGGTTGAAACCTACTTTTTGTTTGGTTGAAACCTACTTTTTGTTTGGTTGAAACCTACTTTTTGTTTGGTTGAAACCTACTTTTTGTTTGGTTGAAACCTACTTTTTATTTGCTTGAAACCTACTTTTTGTTTGGTTGAAACCTACTTTTTGTTTGGTTGAAACCTACTTTTTATTTGCTTGAAACCTACTTTTTGTTTGGTTGAAACCTACTTTTTGTTTGGTTGAAACCTACTTTTTGTTTGGTTGAAACCTACTTTTTGTTTGGTTGAAACCTACTTTTTGTTTGGTTGAAACCTACTTTTTGTTTGATTGAAACCTACTTTTTGTTTGGTTGAAACCTACTTTTTGTTTGGTTGAAACCTACTTTTTGTTTGATTGAAACCTACTTTTTGTTTGGTTGAAACCTACTTTTTGTTTGGTTGAAACCTACTTTTTGTTTGGTTGAAACCTACTTTTTGTTTGGTTGAAACCTACTTTTTGTTTGGTTGAAACCTACTTTTTGTTTGGTTGAAACCTACTTTTTATTTGCTTGAAACCTACTTTTTGTTTGGTTGAAACCTACTTTTTGTTTGGTTGAAACCTACTTTTTATTTGCTTGAAACCTACTTTTTGTTTGGTTGAAACCTACTGTTTGTTTTGTTGAAACCTACTTTTTGTTTGATTGAAACCTACTTTTTGTTGGGTTGAAACCTACTTTTTGTTTGGTTGAAACCTACTTTTTGTTTGGTTGAAACCTACTTTTTGTTTGGTTGAAACCTACTTTTTGTTTGATTGAAACCTACTTTTTGTTTGGTTGAAACCTACTTTTTATTTGCTTGAAACCTACTTTTTGTTTGGTTGAAACCTACTTTTTGTTTGGTTGAAACCTACTTTTTGTTTGGTTGAAACCTACTTTTTGTTTGGTTGAAACCTACTTTTTGTTTGGTTGAAACCTACTTTTTGTTTTGTTGAAACCTACTTTTTGTTTGGTTGAAACCTACTTTTTGTTTGGTTGAAACCTACTTTTTATTTGCTTGAAACCTACTTTTTGTTTGGTTGAAACCTACTTTTTGTTTGGTTGAAACCTACTTTTTATTTGCTTGAAACCTACTTTTTTGTTTGGTTGAAACCTACTTTTTGTTTAGTTGAAACCTACTTTTTGTTTGATTGAAACCTACTTTTTGTTTGGTTGAAACCTACTTTTTTGTTTGGTTGAAACCTACTTTTGTTTGGTTGAAACCTACTTTTTATTTGCTTGAAACCTACTTTTTGTTTGGTTGAAACCTACTTTTTGTTTGGCACAGAATCTGTTAAAGTTGGTGTGTTTTTTTAATGTTGCATATCCCTTACAGGACGTTGCTGTCAACACCAACATTTTTCAGCTGCTGTTGATGTACTAGGCAATATTACGCTCAGTAGTTTGGCATTGCTTTCTGAGCGGCCTATTTTTTGATCCAGTGGGGATAAACGATGACAGTTAATTGCATATATTTTACAGAACGTAGCAGTCAACCCTGGCATTTTTGGGGGGCTATTTGTGATTCCTGGGCAAGTTTACGTTCAGTAGTTTGTCCAATGTTTGTCCAGGGTGAAAGAATAATAATAATTATACCTAGATACCGAGAGTGTCCGGGACCCACTGCAGTAAAGCGTACCCGTAGAGACGACATTTGATTAATGGGTAGAGAAAAACCAAACGTTGCTAATAGTACAAATGTAAAAACTACAAATGTAAGTTTGGACCAAACAAACACGAAAGGCGGGATATTGGGAGTAAGACTGTGCCACAGTTTTGACATAGACATTGTTAATATGGTAGCAGACATGTTGTATTATATATCACATTATATGGCGTTGTATAAGAAAAACTACTGTATATAAGTCTATGGAAGATACGGGCAGTCACTTAAGAACATTAAAAATCCTATGGCACTTAATCAGGCAACATGCTATACTCGATGCTTTCGGGAGCCATACCAGATATAAGAATTAACTAACTAGGGGAACCACACCAGATATAAGAATTAACTAACTTTGGGAACCATATCAGATATAAGAATTAACTCAGGTGGGGAACCATACCAGATATACGAATTAACTAACTAGGGGAACCACACCAGATATAAGAATTAACTAACTAGGGGAGCCATACCAGATTTCTTCTTCTTCTGCGTTCATCCGGAGTTTTTTTTCCGGACGTGATTGCGTTGTGCCTGTTTACAGCAGAGTTGCGTTCTTGCGCCATTATGCCGACACATCCGACTTCTGCGGGCATTTGTTGACCGGGTTAATCTTCCCGAGGATACCAGATATAAGAATAAACTAACTAGGGGCAGCACACCAGATATAAGAATTAAATAACTTTGGGAACCATAACAGATATAAGAAATAACTATGTTGGTGAAACCATACCAGATATAATAATTAACTAACTTGGGGAACCATACCGATATAAGAATTAACTAATTTGGGGAACCATACCGATATAAGAATTAACTAGCGTTGGAAACCTTACCAGATATAAGAATTAACTAACTTGGGGAACCATACCAGATATAATTATGAACTAACTTGGAGAACCATAGTAGATATCAGAATTACTTAACTAGGGGAATCCATATCAGATATAATAATTAACTAACTTGTTGAACCAACACCGATTTAAGAATTAACTAACTTGGAGAAAAATAGTAGATAAAATAATTATCTAACTTTGGGAACCATAACAGGTATAATAATTAACTAACTTGTGGAACCATACCAGATACAAGATTTAACTAACTTGGGAACCATAACATATGTAATAATTAACTAACTTTGCGAACCATATCAGATATAAGAATTAACTAACTTGGGGAACCATACCAGATATAACAATTAACTAACTTGTAGAAAGAAAAAGCAGCGGCTGCAGCAGGATATAACAATATGAAATGGAAACAAATGGGTATTTTAAACTCCCGCGAGAAAAAACGTACTGAACATCACAACATTGCACATACCTTACAAGGAGGTCCACGTGTCACGAAATACAGGTGAAAAATCCGAAATCAGAAGCACTCAATAAATATAAAAAATGAATAATAAAATTAAATAAGATAAAATACACACGAACGCGTACAATACGACACACAGACGTTTCGATTCTCAGAATCTTTGTCAATGACAACACAGATAGCTAACGACAAGCAACGACAAACACAAACACACGACCTATCACTTATAATGCACAACCTGATAATGACATGTGAGGCAGAAAATGTGACTTGGCCAGCTGCGAAAACGCTCGTGGCGCAGAATTGAAAATGGGTTGCCAAAAAGGATTTGAGTAGCCAAAAATATGTGGACAGTCTGCTATGAAAACATAGAAATGTGGGGACAATTAAGTCTAGATATCAGGAGGAGGGGGGGGGGAACAGCACGGTAATAGGTAGTGTAAACAATTGGGGAAGATGCCACAGTTATACTGTAGCGTCCACGACAGTATTAATTCCTGCCGGGTGGATGCAGATATTAATAGCTATTAATAGCAGAACATGCAAATAATCTACAGCGACTTTTAAACATTCATTTAGACAAGTTATAGAAAGTACAATGTTTGTATCAACGAAAATGATGACGCCCAAATTTGATAATCATAACAATAGATGGAAGATGCGTGACAGAGATGAAGAGAAAATTAGACCAAACAAAAGCTGCGTTTGAAAAATGAAAAGTATCTAATGAAATATGTCACTATTGTTGAATGTAAGAAAGAGAGCGCTGAAATGTTATGTTGAAAATGTTTTGCTGTATGATTGTGAATCTTATAATTTAAATGAACAAATTAGGAAGAACTTGGAAGAAACGGGAACATGGTTCCTAAAACGAACGATGCGTATATCTTGAACTGCCAAAGTAACTAACAGCGGTTGCCTGGAAGAGGCTAATAAAACTAGAACATTACATACAACGATGGGAAGAAGTCAAACAGTATTCGTTGTCCTTGTGATGAGAGAAGAGGAATTAGAGAACAACCTGACGACCGGAAAGATCAGTGGAGAAAGAGGCAGACCGAAAGAAGTGATGCCAAATGGACCGAGACGGTGGCATGGAGGAATATCATAAGCAGAATCGATCCAGAACACCAATGACCCTGACCTGTTGAGAGACATGAACGCCATCACCAGTTGGCAATACATTATATATATATATATATATATATATATATATATATATATATATATATATATATATATATATATATATATATATACATACATACATACACACACACAACCATAAACACACGAACACACACATACACACACATACACAAGAAAAACTGCGATGATTTTTCAGATAAAAATAATATATCAGAATGATTAATGTTGTGAAAAATGAAAGAAAAAAATACTGACGCAGATATCTTAAATATACAAGTACTAGATGTGTTTTCGCAGAAGCTTTTCAAATAATATTAACTACATGTACAAGAATTGCTCATGCTATTCAGTCTCTCAGTGTAGAATTAAACAATATAAAACAACACCGAATAATGTTGCTTCACCAGACACTATTTAATGAAAACAAAGGACTTTGCGGCAATTAGCTTTCATCCGAAAACATATAGACATATATACATATAAAAATATACACTCGGGGAAGAAACTACAGTGACTACACTGAAGCATAATAATTGAATGAGAACAACGGAAAGATGAAATAAATGTGAACAATGAAAAGAAAATGCACAAATGAACAAAATGTACTACTTATCTCAGAATCCCAGGCAAAGAATTATAACGAGTTGATTTAAAACAAACACACATTAACACACGGTTGTACTTAGATGTAAATTTGTTATGCGCACGTTTATTATGAAATCAGTTACATTGGCAGGTATATAAGAAGTAAGTGTTCCAACAATTCTAATGGCATTTAGAGAATATTAGTTTCCCTCGCGTTTTTATAGCTGAACAAATATTGAATATTAATGAGAAACGGGTTCCAAACTTCCATTCTTTGTGTGCTCATTTGTGATATACGGACTGTCCTTCCACGTGAATTATCGGGGGTATGTTTGACATATAGAGGCATCACCAGGGAATTGTATAAATCGTAAATAATTAAAAAAAAAAACATTAAAGGATCTCTTTTATATGCCATGATGCACGTATAGCTCCGCCTCATATGTGTATAGATCACTCGGCAATCGAAGACTCATGCCGTCAGTATCACTCTGAAGTCAGGCCACCTTTATGTCCCAAGATATTTCGTGATAGCAATTTTAGAATGGGTCTACCTGGGAGCTATCTTTTATGAAGACACATTGATGTGGATTCAAACCCATGAATATCAAGGGAGACTGAATCTCTGTAACTTCCTGCCTCAGTCCCCACCATAATCTCTCTTAAGCTAATCATTTATTTATCATCATACATTAGCTCGCCATGTACAGTACGTGGTACCCTAACAGTCTGAACATTTATCTCTATCGAGTCTCTCTGTTCTGTCTTCACTGTATCATGTATACATTATCTATCACATCTTGAATCTATCTACTTTGTGGTGTTTCTCTTATCTGTTTTCTCGGTACACCTCCCTTCATAACGATTTTTTCAAGACTTTCATGTCTTGTTTCATCATCATCAAGTGCCCTGCCAGCTGGTGTTGGCGTTCATGGCTTTCCACAGATCTCGGTCTTTAGTGTTCTGGATCAACTCTGCTGCTTATATTCCTCCATGCTACTGACTCAATCCATCCAGCATAATTTTTCTTGGTCTGCTTCAGCCTCAATTCCCCTCAATCTTTCTAGTTTTCACGATGTTCTCCAATGCCTCTCTTCACATCACATGACCAAAGAAAGCTGTTTGTCTCTTTCTTATTGTTGTATATAGTGTTCTAGTTTCATTAGCCTCTTTCAGGCAATCGTTCTTAGTTACTCTGGCAGTCCAAGGAATTCGCAACATTCGTCTCACAAACCACATCTTTGTTGCTTCTAAGTTCTTCCTAATTTGTTCATTTACATTCCAAGAGTCGCTGCCATATAACAAAATGGGTTCTATATAGCATGTCAGCACTCTCTTTCTTACATTCATTTATAGTGACTTATTGCTTAAGATACTCTTCATTTTCTGAAATGCGGCTTTTGCTGCTGTATTCTACTCTTAATCTCTGTTGTACATCTTCCATCTAGGTATTTAAAATTATCCACTTGGATAAGAATTGTCCCTTCTATTTCGATGTCACATTTTGGTGTGACCATTTTCTTTGATATCACCATTGTTAATGTTATCTTGATATTCAAGGTGAGTACTTTCTTTGCACTTTCTGTTACTACAATGTCCAACAATTGTTGTAGGTCTGTTGTATTATCCGCCATCAATACTGTGTCATCTGCATAGCGTATATTGTTTCTTGTTTACATTCCCTAAATATGCCATATGTCCCTTTTTATAAGCAGTCTTCTTAAATATTGACTTCTTGTTAGTGTGATATAATAAAACGTCCTTACCCTTTCCTAGCATTGACTCCCTTAAAAATAAACAACCCCTTACAATTACTGTTTAAGTATCTTGCTTAGTGTAGGATTAGAAAATAAAACAGCGATAGAATGACCGTGGCAGCTTAATTTATTTGGCTTTAATTTTGTTCACGCACCTGGCCAAGACCGGCTAATTGTTAAAACAAAGGCTGAGTGTAGCCATTTTTGGTCCTTGCCACACAAAGAGCAGACATGTAAAAGTTTCCCCGTGTGGGGAAAAGGCAATTTTGCTTTAAAACCATCATTCTCTGAAGCTATTGGTATGTTATATCTACATTATTAAGATGCATTTATGTATTACATAGACCAGTATGTTTAATTAAGAATTAGTTAGAATAATAAGTCAACAATTCTCTTAAACCAGGCTGGATGATGTTTACCAATGAAGCACATGTGGGTGCCATGGTGTAATTTTTCCTATGTTTTACAATTTCAAATCCCTATGTTAAAATCTGTTATAGGCATTATGAACTTATATCTAACTAATAGTGCTTATAGATAAATATTATGTGTACTGTAGAGTATCAACTCGCATGTCAGGTACACATTCAGAGAACTCGTTTCTGTCAATTTCATATTCCTATGAATAATAACTTCTACGCATGGTGAACTATATCTCACTATCTATGCTTAGAAATCTGCAAATAATCTATGTACTGTAGAGATGAACTCTAAAGAACATTTTCAAAGAAACAATTTCTCAATGTGGGACTCTTGATTACATACTTCATAGTAGAGAACTGGTGTCTGCCACTTTCAAATATCCTATGCAGTGTAAATTCACTGTTAAGGATATCGCTGAATTTGTTTTATCCATGCGGGGACATACAAATGATTACGAATATTCCTGACTCTTAGTCAGGGGCTAAAATGCTTTGCCACATCATAATCTGTAACTTGGAACTATAGTGATAAATTTTAGTATAATCCTTTTGTTAACAGATTAGTAACCACTCCATATGAGGAGGGACATGTAATCATTTCATAAAATGTTGTTGTTGTTTGTCCATCAAGAATGATGATGACCATTCATTTCATCCAGTGGGGTTGAAGGTGTGGAGCAGTGGGTTCTAAGATGGCTGATAAGGCATATTTTGGCTCGAAATGTTCTTTGACAATGTGGGCAAAGAATGCTTGACGTCTCTGGAGGAGGATTTCCTGCAGAGGTTTTTCTGTCCTGCCTTTTCTTCACATCTCTCGCAGTCCTGGTTGCCTCACATATGACTGCACCTTTGCGCAATGATGCACGCCACGAATTTCGGTCTCTGGCTGCAGCCTCCCAGGTAACATGATGAATTCCAAAAGCCTTCAGTGAAATTTTCAGAGTGTCTTTAAAACGTTTCCTCTGGCCACCTTGGGAGCGTTTACCACAACGCAGTTCGCTGTAAAAAATACGTTTAGGGAGCCTGTGATCTGGCATGCGAGTCAAGTGACCAGCCCAACGAATCTGATTCTTCATCAGTATAGTGTGGATACTGGGCATGGATGCTCTTTCTAGGACTTCAGTGTCTGGAATCTTATCTTGCCATTTAATCTTCAGTAGCTTCCTTAGGCAGACTGTGTGGAAGTGGTTTAATTTCCTAGCGTGTCGCTGATAAACAGTCCAGGTTTCACAAGCATATAGCAGTGTGGATAATACAACTGCTTTGTGGACTTTTAGCTTTGTTTGCAGGCTTATTCCAGTTCTGTCCAATACATTCTTGTACAGTCTGCCAAAGGCCGCACTGGCCTTGGAGATTCTTGCATTCACTTTGTCATCGATTGTGGCAGCTTGTAACACGGTGCTGCCAGGATAGGTGAATTTGTCCACAACACTTAGTCTATGGTCATTCACTTTGATATTCGGCACAGTGTGATTATTCCCTGGAGCTGGCTGGTACATAACTACAGTCTTCTCCAAGTTGATATTGAGCCCAAAGTTGGCACAGGCATGTGAGAAAGCTGAAACATTATGTTGCATGTCCGCCTCTGAGTTGGCGTATAGAGCGCAATCATCAGCAAACAGGAGCTCTCTAACGGTGTCGCTGTTAATTTTGATTTTATCTTTCAGCCTTCTGAGATTGAATAACTTTCCATCCATACGGTAGTTGATGTCTATTCCAATGTCGTCGTTCTCGAAGGCATTCATCAACATGGCTGAAAACATGAGGCTGAACAGTATTGGTGCCACGACACATCCTTGCTTCACTCCATTGGTGACAGGAAAGGGTTCAGACAGTTCACCTTTTTCCTGTACTCTTGCCTGCATGCCGTCATGACATAGCCACACTATTTGGACAAACTTTCGTGGACAGCCATATTTTGCCATAATCTTCCACAGTCCTTCTCTGCTGACTGTATCAAAAGCCTTGGTAAGGTCAATGAAAGTGGAGAACATTTCGCAATTCTGTTCCTGACATTTCTCTTGCAGCTGCCTTGCAGCGAAAATCATGTCAACAGTTCCACGTTCTTTTCTGAAGCCACATTGACTCTCAGGAAGAAGACCTTGATCGAGATGGGCTGTGAGGCGATTGAGAAGAATTCTGGCGAGTATCTTCCCTGCAATTGACAGCAAGGAGATGCCTCAGTGGTTGTCACAGGATTGGCGGTTTCCTTTACGTTTGCGAAGGTGGACTATTGACGCGTCATTGAAATCTTGTGGCATGGTCTCGTTCATCCATATGTTTGTGAAGACTTGGTGAAGCTGCTCTGTTAGGACCGGCCCACCTGCCTTGTATATCTCTGCTGGGATGGAGTCAGGACCAGGTGCCTTGCCGCTGGAGAGTTGCTGGATGGCTTTGTTTACTTCCACTATGGTTGGCAGGTCATCAAGTGTCTCATTGGTGGGAACTTGAGGAAGGCAGTTGATGGTTTCATCATCGAAGAAGGAAGTTGCATTTAGGATTTTGCTGAAATGAACAGCCCAGCGTTGAAGGATTTCTTTCTTATCGGTGACCAATGTTCCCCCATCTGCACTGAGGAGGGAAACTATGCCTGGTGATGAAGGACCATAGACCGCTTTCAGTGAGTCGTAGTAGTTTTTCATATCATGTTTGTCAGCAAAGCCCTGAATTTCATCAGCTTTGCTGCTCAGCCAGGAGTCCCGCATGTGCTAAAGTTTCTGCTGCACTACTCTCTGAATGTTCTTGAAAGCATCTTTTTTTAATGTTGACTTTGGGTCATTCAAATGTGCCTTGAGGAGAAGATGTTTCTCGGCCAGCAATTGGTTGATGTCTTCGGAATTTTCATCAAACCAGTCTTTATGCTTTCGGGGGGCTGGACCCAGGATTTCCATAGCAGTGTTGTAAATTATGTCCTTTAGGGCTCTCCATTTTGTTTCTGTATCCTGTTTAGCTTCAGCATTGGGCTTGAGGCGGTCTTCCAGCATATTTTCAAACGACTGCTGCATTTTCTTGCTGTTTAGGCGGGTGATATTTAGCTTTTTTTGCATTTTCGCCCCTTGAGGACGCCATGGTGGCCTGATGTGGATGTTCATTTTCGAGACAATGTTTCTGCTGCACTACTCTCTGAATGTTCTTGAAAGCATCTTTTTTTAATGTTGACTTTGGGTCATTCAAATGTGCCTTGAGGAGAAGATGTTTCTCGGCCAGCAATTGGTTGATGTCTTCGGAATTTTCATCAAACCAGTCTTTATGCTTTCGGGGGGCTGGACCCAGAATTTCCATAGCAGTGTTGTAAATTATGTCCTTTAGGGCTCTCCATTTTGTTTCTGTATCCTGTTTAGCTTCAGCATTGGGCTTGAGGCGGTCTTCCAGCATAATTTCAAACGACTGCTGCATTTTCTTGCTGTTTAGGCGGGTGATATTTAGCTTTTTTTGCATTTTCGCCCCTTGAGGACGCCGTGGTGGCCTGATGTGGATGTTCATTTTCGAGACAATGAGACGATGGTCTGTCCAACATTCGGCACCACACATGGATTTTGTCACTCGAACGTCTTGTCTGCCACTCCTCCTGACGATGACATAGTCAATGAGGTGCCAGTGTTTCGAGCGAGGGTGCATCCACGGAAAATTGTGTTCGTAATCAGGAGATCATGTTCGGCACATGTCTGAAGGAGGCGGAGTCCATTGCTGTTACAATTTCCGACTCCTTGCTTCCAATAATGCCACTCCAAGAGGTGGTATCCGTGCCTACTCTGGCATTGAAATCTCCAAGAAGTATAAGTTTGTCTCCTTTGGGGACAGATGTTAATATATTGTGCAGGTCCTCATAGAACGTGTTCTTGACATCATCTTCGTTGGTCATAGTTGGTGCGTAGACACTCACAATGGTTGCATGATTCCTTCCATTCAGCACAGGCAACTTCATGGTCATGAGCCTGTCGTTTATAGCCTTTGGAAATCCAGCTCATTTGCCGACCAGGGCCGACTTAATGGCAAATCCCACACCGGATTGGCATCTTTCCTCGCTTTTCCTTCCACTCCAGAAAAATGTGTAGCCGCCACCTATTTCACAGATTTGGCCTTCTTCTGCAAGTCGTGTCTCGCTCAAGGCTGCAATGTCGATGTTGTACCTGCCCAGCTCTCTCCCAATCAGTGCTGTTCGTCTCTCTGGACCCAACGCGCCGTCTCTGTCAAGTAGGGTGCGTACATTCTAAGTTCCAATTGTTAAGGGAATATGGTTTACTCTTTTAGCTTTGCTTGTTTTATCTTTCTTTGTATGTCGACCGCAGTTAGGGTACCCACCAACCGCGGCTAGCTGGTTAGGTAGTGATGAAGCAGACAATTTTAGGGCACCTTTTCTAGCCCCTTCCTCATGCTATGGAGGTGAGCAGTGTGTTCCTATAGAGGGCTGCTCAGTCGCTCAGGTGGCTGCCGAATCCCACTGCTGCTCCAGTCAGTAGAAGACGACCATATGGCCTGAGCCGCCTGTGTGCAAGTCTGCGACTACGGCTGCCAGCGTACCCACGCCTGCCGCTTTGCCGCTCGCCCACCGCCACAGGGCTTGAAGGTAATATGTGACGTTGGATGAAGAATGACTTGCGCGATGACTTGGATTAAAGTGAGGAAGAGTTGCGCAATTCGTCGACCTCATAAAATATTTCTAGGGAAATGCCATGTTTGAGAATATAAATTCAAGAACATATAAGAAATCCAAAAACCTAGGCTCTCTGCATCATCATTATGATTAATTATTATGTATGATTATCATGTACTTGATATCAGAGAAATGTGCATGTATGTTTTTTTCTGTTATGAGAATTTTTCTCTGTTCTGATTGTTACTCTTTACTGTGGGAAGATGCATTTTAATGTTACCCTTGGGGACATGAGGATGTTGATGGAAGAATCCTTGTGTATGTCAGCACTTAAGAAGCCAATGTTGAATAGCCTTGGCCTAATGAGGATTATAGTGCCGAAAGGAAGACGCGGCATTAGAAACCACAGAGATTCTGTATAGGCTATTCTCTTCAAGAATGAGAGATACAATATCAACATGTTGGATGGACAGAATGACTTCACTCATCTAATAGTCCCAGTAACAACAGAACATAATATAAAGTGAGAAAATACCTTACTCATTATTAAGAGTCACAATGGCTCTACACCAAGCGACGAGGGACAGTGGAACGTGGACACCCACTCTTTTCCCCTTCTCGTCTTGTTGGTTGTAATTTTGTTTGTAATTTTGTTGTAAACCTTTTACCATAACACAGTAGGTTAATGCTCCTGTTGTATTCTTGTCATCCCTTTTCTATAGAAGAGGAGCAAGTGGTGGTTGAATTTGGTGGGACTGCATTTCATAAATATCATCAGGATCCTGGGTTAACAGCCTGGTGAAGGTGAGTCAGGACTACATGGCTTAACCATGTTCTGGATCTACAAATACATCAATGTTTACTGCTGCACTCATAAGCTGCAAACGCCAGCAAAAGAGATGCATACGAAGACAACTGACGGTGTGATGAGGAAGTCCTATTTTAGTAGGAATATCCAGGATGGACTTCAAGATCTAATAATCTACAAAGATGAAGATCAACAGAGTACTGACAACAGTGTATCGTCTGCTTTACTTCTGAGAAGTACCACCTATGGCCTCATCATTCAACCAAATCAGTGAAACTATGGGACAATCCTACTACAAGTTACTAAAACTAACAACAGTGAGTAACCTTCAACTGTTGGTTGGATTACCAAGTTAATATCCAACAATGGATAAGTCTTTGAAAGAACGTCTCACAGCTGCAACAGTTAAACATAAAGATTCAGCTATTCACCACCAAGTTCTTGATATGAACACCAACTCAAACAAATGGGAGAAGACACTGAACCACATAAGCCACTACAACCAAGGTACAAACTTAATATCCTCTGAAACATAACTACACCAGATTACCTCAAGGTTCCAAAACCTGAACACCATCAAAAAGACCATATGAAAGCAGCTAGCTGAGTAAATGTCTTTACGCCTGCAACCACGGGAATCACCTGATGGCTTGCAACCCTGGATATGTGTTAAAAGTAATATTCTTCAGTTCCATTCCTGCAGCAAAATCTCCAGATGAAACCAAATGAATGACTCACCATTGTATGTTCTACACATAAATGGAATGAATCAGAACTCTATGTTGGTCCCATGTCGGCCTAACTGCCCCATCATCAAGTGTGGGATGGCCTATCAACATGAACCGGGTGTGTGACAAAGCCTTTTGAACTAAATTGGGAAACGGTTAACATAAACCGAGCTGTTGGACAGTCGTAATCTTTTCATCGATAAGATGATATAGGGAAGAACCTTCTGCACAAGCTTAAGTTGCATCTCCTGAAAGTATGACAGACCTAGGCATCAATTTCAATTGGAACACAACCCAAATGGCAACAGAGTATTCTAAAATTCAGTCTCATGGAGATAATATGTGCTTAGGTATAATTCTATTCTTGGATTATGAATTAGAAACATTCGCCAGCCAACTTCGGTGGACATACTGTAAGTAGAAAATGACTGTGAGCATAATTCTGCACGGATAAATATGGACATTATCTGCTTCGCACTGGAGAAGAATACCCACCCGCAATGCCTAAAGGAACACTATAATTAATTAATTTAATTATTAGTATCAACTGCTTTTATGTGTGTGTGTGTGTGTGTGTGTGTTTTGCCATGTAGATGATAAAGAGTGTTTTATTTGGTAATGGTGTACAACTAAAGGGTTATGTTATGGTATATATGTATAGTATTTTGACACCAACTCATTATTTTTAAAAATGAGATGCCAGCAACTCACTTGCGACAGGCATACAAGGATTCCCTTCTTTTGCACTACACGAAAGTGACAACTCGTATTGTTTGCAAAAGGATACATGTTTATTCGGAGCTGATCAACAATAGCTCCATGAGCGGAATACCACAACGGTATTGAACATAGAATGTGATGACGATAAGATGGAATGAGGAGATGATATAAACATTATAACTACGGAAGCTAAGCTAGACTATTATAACTATTATACTGTCCTTAATAACCACAAAGTATCCCTAGCGGATACACGTCTGATTCCTACGCCGTCTGATGTCTGTCTGAGCTCGCTGAGCGTGGCGTGTTCAGCCACAAGCAATTAGCTCAGCGTGCGTTCGTTGGTTTACGTGCTGGGCACTGGGCTATGTTGACCAGAGTTACTTGGTCCTTCCTCGTGCACCCGGTTTCCCAGTCTCTTGGGTAACCCCGCTCATCTGCACTGGTTGTCCTCCTTGTTGACACAAGGGTGTCCCGTTATCGCTATTTATAGCGATAGTGTCTCTCCTGTTTGGTCTCCTATCCTGTTACGTCACTTGCCCTCTTCCTAAGCTCTATTTGAGCTCTCTTAGCTTAGAGCTATCTCCTAAGTCTTTGACAGAGAACATTGTAAAAGGTGTCAGAAACAAATGTTTATATGTTGGGTTCTATTACTTAGATCATTAATTGCCTTAATTATGATGGTAAATGAAAGTAGACCCAATTTTTGGTTGTTGTGTTGTTTGTAATAACCTTGTTTTTTTTCTGGGGTCACTGGGTACTATGTTGTGATAATGCAAATCATTCCCATGCCTGTCTGAAAATGCATAGTGTTCATTACACATATATATGTAACTGCAGATCTTGAGTTAATACCTGAACTGTTTGTCCTAAATTGTGGTGTACATCAAGTAAATGTGGTGTCTGTTCACCAGTGGTTGTTTATATGTTGTGAACAATCAATGTCTTCTAACACTATAGTAAATTTTAGAGGATGATAAGTGGGAATGGAGAAGAACTCATAAATACAGCTATGAACAGGAGTGAACTATTTTTCTTTTTGTGTTTAGGGAAGAATTCCATAATCACCCTGCATTCTAACAAGTGACCAGAGAATCAATAAATCCCCTAGACAACTTAACATAATATTCTTATAAATTAAAATCCACATCCCACAGTAAGATATATTTGTTTGTTCTCTGTTTTCGCCCAATGAGTTTTTCAAACATTCCTGTCACATTTGCATTCATAGGCTCATGTGTGCCTTTTAGTTGATTTGTCATATGTCACATATTATCACATGGCTATTTTATGCCAACTTGTAAAACACCGAGTACAAACCTCAATGCCCCATAGTTAACCATATTGACAATGAGGAAGGATTAATTCTTAAATGACATTAAGCCAGTATTTGAGATCGCTATGTTTAAGCGTTCCTTGTGAAAATTGTAGTATTTGCCGCGTCGATTTGTATTAGACTGTTTGCTTCCTTATGTCCTGAATCTAATGTATAAATAGTTCTTTTATAACTAGATAATACAAGTTTTGGTTACAGAGCAATACTTTGGTATAGTTAAAATGTCAGAGTCCTAGCGACCTGATACGGAGATCCTAGAGACATGACATGGGAATAGAAGACAGGACATGGGAATAGAAGACAGGACAAGGGGACAGCAAACAGGACACTATGCCCGTGTTCATCATACAGGACAGTATACCCTTGGACTGGACAATGTGGGACAGCAGACGTCAACAGACGGACTGACCCTTAGTTCACGGACAGGACACGGCACAAGACTGCGACTCAGTACTGACCACGGATGGCTTCAAACGCCACGTGAGTAAACACCACGTGATAGGGAACCCAGCGCGAAAGCTTTAGACAGACGAGACTGAGCTTTGAATGGGGAAGGACGTGTCTGAGAGTTTTACTTGAGAGAGTTACTTGTATAGCCGATCTGAATGTTTGCTAGCGCTGTAATTTATTTGCAATCCGACTGTATGTGTGCGCTCGTTGTGTGAGCAAGGATATGATTTGGTGAGCGGGCGAGTGAAGCGATGAGCGATCTAGATTGTGATACTACTTATTTTGGGTTTTCTTTTTATTAAAAATAAAAGCAACGGCAAACTACCTCTTTGAAATTGCCTAGTTTATTATGATTCGCTTAAAGACTGATCATCGCAAGACAAGGACAGAGACATTAAAATTAGGAACATGGAACGTTAGGACGTTAAACAACAACGGAAAATTAGAGAACATAACACAAGAAATTCAAAGAGAAAAAATTAATATATTAGGTATGTGCGAAACGAGATGGACAGGAGCAGGCATCAAGATACATAAAGATTTTAAGATTATTTATTCTGGAGGTGAGGATCGACATAGGGGAGTGGCAATAATTTTGGACCGGAAAACATCAACGTCTGTTCAGGGATATTGGGCCGTGTCGGACAGAGTTCTACTAGTTAAATTGAGTGGCAGACCTTTTAACATAAATGTTATTCAAGTATATGCCCCAACAGGAGAGTCCAGTGGAGATAGTGTAGAGGAATTTTATAATGACATAGAGTCTGCCTTAAAGAAATGTAAAAATTCAGAAATAAACATCATAATAGGGGACTTCAATGCAAAAGTAGGAAATCAAGGGGATAGATACACAGTAGGAAACTATGGTTTAGGAGAGAGAAATGAAAGAGGATACAGACTAGTAGAGTGGGCAAAAGAACAGGAAATGATTGTAGGAAACACCTGGTTCAAGCAACACCCTAGAAGATTATGGACCTGGAGGAGTCCTGATAGCAGGATTAGAAACCAGATTGACTACATTCTCATTAGCAGAAGATTTAGAAACGCGCTAACAGTAGCAAAAACAGTTCCCAGTGCTGATTGTTATAGTGACCACAGACTACTCACAGGAACATTGAGGATAAAGTTGAAGAAAGTCAAGTATACAACAGGGAACACTAAATATGATTTGTGTACATTGAGTAATGACAAGGAAATACAAAACAAATTCAACATAGAAGTACAGAACAGATTTGAAATATTGTCTGATCTAGAGATCCTATTCCAGGATGTGGATGATCAATGGGAAATGTTAAAGAATTCAATCAATGTGGCTGCAGAAAAAACTATTCCAAAATTAAAGAAGGTGGGTCGTAAGAAATGGATGACAGAGGAAATTTTACACTTAATGGAAACAAGAAGACTCAACAAAAATAATCCTGCCAAATATGAAGAAATTCACAGACAAGTCAGAATATTATGTAGGAAGGCAAAAGAATCATGGCTTGAGGAAAAGTGCTTAGAAATTGAAAAACAACACAACAGTCAAAATACCAAATTAGTGCACAAAAGAATTCAGGAACTTACTAATAAAAGAACAAGTACATCAACAGGCTGTCTAAAAACTAAAGATGGCAAAGTCATAATAGAAAAAGATCAGATTTTACATGTATGGACAGATTATGTGAAAGACCTGTATAATGATAACAGAGAGGAACAGTATGCTATTAGATTTAATAATGAAGGACCAGCAATTTTAAAGATGGAGGTTCAAAATGTTCTTAAGCATATGAAAGCTGGCAAGGCCCCCGGTGCAGATAACATCACAACAGAAATGATTAAAGCTCTAGAAGAATTTGGACTAGAGCAAGTCACTAGACTGCTGAACACATTATATGATACTGGAGATATACCTTCTGAATTATGTAATTCTGTATTTATTGCAATCCCAAAGAAATCAGGAGCCTTAGAATGTGATCAACATAGAACAATTAGTATAATGAGTCACATCACAAAGATTTTGTTACGAATTATCATGCAAAGAGTGAGGAAGAAAATACAACCTGAAATAGGGGAAGAACAATGTGGTTTTGTAGAAGGAAAGGGTACAGTAAATGCTGTGTATATGCTGCGAACAGTTATTGAACGTGCTTTAGAAGTAAACAAGGATATACATCTTTGCTTTATTGACTACACAAAGGCTTTTGATAGAGTTAGACATGTCAACATTGTGGATATGCTTGCAGATCTACAAATTGATGGGAAAGACATTAGACTTATAAAAAACATATATTGGAAACAACAAGCTGCCATAAGGATTGATAATGAAGTAGGACAATACCAACCTATTAAGAGAGGTGTTAGGCAGGGATGTGGAATGTCTCCAGATCTTTTTCCCTATACAGTGAAAATATTTTCAGAAATGTAGAAGACCTAAATGGAATCAGCATTGGAGGACGAAACATAAATAACATTAGATATGCAGATGATACAGTATTGATTGCAGACAATGCACAGGATCTACAACAATTAGTAGACGCTGTTGTTGTACACAGTGAGCAGCTGGGGTTGGAATTAAATTGTAGGAAGACACAGGTTATGGTCGTCACTAGGAAGAACGAAGTACCACAATGTAATATACAAGTAAATGGGAATATTCTTCAACAAGTGAATCGGTTCAATTATCTCGGAACAGTCATAACATCTGATGGCAGATGCCTTGAAGAGATTAGACCAATAAAATGATGTCAATTGAAACGAGAAAAAGAGTGTTGAGGGGATACATAGAGCCTGTTCTTTTGTATGGATGTGAAACTTGGACAATGTGCAGTCAAGCAGAAAAACATCTGATGGCTGCAGAAATGTGGTTTCTGAGGAAAATGCAAAGAATACCATGGACAGATAGAAAAACCAATGACCAAGTACTACAAGAGACAAATGAAAATCGTAGATTGATTAGAGAAATTAGACGTAGACAGTCAACATTTTTTGGACATGTTATGAGAAGAAATGGACTGGAGAACTTAGTGACAGCTGGCAAGATGAGGAAGACCGAGAGGAAAATACCTGAATGGCTTGGCCACATGGCATGGACGAGACAGGAACACTGAGCTGATCCACGACTCTGGTGATCGAGTGAAATGGCGAATCATGACCGCCCACGCTTTCCGGCATGGCACATGATTGATTGATTGATTTTATTAAAGATTCTATTGACCATATTTAATCAAGTTGACTGGCTTTGTGCATTCATGTCATTCACCTGTGAAATCTTAGACTAACGAGCAAAGCAAGACACTGACATAAAACTGTATATTTTCCTGTATCAGTCAATTAAGCAATCAATGAATCAGAAGCCAAATAAAGAGATCCAACTCTCCACAAAACACTCCAGTAGTAATGAGTGGCTAGATTAACTAAACTCACAATGGGGTTCAAGGAGGAGTTTTCAGAAACCACAGGCTGTCTGCGATGCCACTATACGTGTGCAGCCCAGAACGCACTATACCGATAATTCAAGTGAAGATTGATTGCAATGTATCTATAAAATGTTCCATATCACGCGTGGATTGCAATTCGTCTGCAGTACTTTCCATATATCTCTTGGATTGCAATGCATCTCCAGTACTTTCCATGTCACTCTTGAGAGGAGTCTCAGAGAGCAAGATGCCACAGCAGCAGACATTGAGGTAATTCATGGAGACACTGGAGAGGCCGATGCCGATATGTTTACGGATGGCTCGGTGATCCGGGACAGGCAGAGTGCATGGGCTTTCTCAGCACACATAAGATGCAAAACTGTCAAAGAAGCAAGTGACGCTTTCGCAGTGACAGCAAACAGGTTTAAGATGGAAAGATATTTATAGTTGTAATAAATGCCCGCCGGTCTCTCTGGCTGTGGGGTTACAACACTTTCTCTCTGTAATCCCGTTTATCACGCAGAGTCTCGCAGCGGAGCGAGAACTGAGGTGGTTCGACCCCCGCTCGTGACTTGCGGATACTGAGCCGGCCGCTCAGAAAGCAATGGCAAACTACTGAGCGTAATCTTGCCAAGAGATCAACAGACAGCTGAAAGATGCTGCTGTTGACAGCTAAGTCCTGTAAAAGGATACGCAAAACATAAATAAATGCCCGGAATTGATCAGCATGCAAAAGAATTCACACGCGTGCATATTGAGAGACCCAATGAATATGCTAAAGAAGGGACAGACTGGCGCATTCGACATGAATGGCTGGACACACGTTGCACATCACAATTAGTCCATGCCGACTTTCATCTATGGGCGGGGACATTCAATCGTGAAAGGCAACGAGCGAGCCGGCCGTTTGACGGATATGGCGATGATCGAAGAGGGATGGGCTAATCATCATCAATGCTATAAGTTTGGCAGGACAAACAGATGGACAAACGCTTGGGAAACTGCTTTATTGTCCAGAACTAGAGAGATGGATGTGAAGCGTGGAGCCGCCAACATGAACTTTTTTTCAAGAGCACAAGACCTCCAGTTAATCAACACAGAACTGGTGTGATTTGTCGATTGACGCTGACGTAAATGATAAAGATGAGATCGGAACACCTATGAACTTTTCAGGAGTGCAATAAAGATGATGAACTTCACTAATCCAATACTCTCTCTCTCTCTCTCTCTCTCTCTCTCTCTCTCTCTCTCTCTCTCTCTCTCTCTCTCTCTCTCTGTCTGTCTGTCTGTCTGTCTGTCTGTCTGTCTGTCTGTCTGTCTGTCTCTCTCTCTCTCTCTCTCTCTCTCTCTCTCTCTCTCTCTCTCTCTCTCTCTCTCTCTCTCTCTCTCTAATGGTATCCTCTGATAGAGTGATTTCTTCGTTTTGTACCTATGTGTTTCATTGAATACCCCCTGCTCGTCTTTTACTGCATATAGACATTAAATGTCCTTTATCCAAAGTTTGGAAAATCTTTACATATCACTTGGAGATTAGAGGCTTAAAATAGGCCAACAGTAAACATAGAGTTTTTTCGTGGTCTTGCATCACAACACTATAGATAATACTACACCATCATCATCATCATCATCATCATCATCATCATCATCATCATCATCATCATCATCATCATCATCATCATCATCATCATAATCATCATCATCATCATCATCATCATCATCATCATCGCAGCTGGCGTAGGCTGTCATGTCTCTCCACAGATCTCAGTCGTTGGTGTTCTGGATCAACTCTGCTGATGAAATTTCTCCACGTCACCGATTCAATCCAGCCAGCATCATTTGACTTTGTCGGCCCTAGGACATACCATTAACAAACGAAGATGTGCAGATGACACGTAAGTAGTATGTCAGGTCCTATTTACTTCGCAAATAAGGATCTGGATCCTTCTGCTGACGTCATTTTTTACTATACGAAAAGTGTACCTCCATATTGATGACGTCAATAACCGGATCCTTTTCGGTCCACATTTTTTCAAAAATTGGCGGGTATTTTCTTGGGTCTGGTTGTCACTTCCGGTTGTCGTGATGACTACTTCCGGTCTCGGGCGGGCGGGCGGCGCGGCAGCGGTGGTGGCGGCGGCGGCGACGAGGCGGCGGCGGCAGCGGCGGCAGGGCGGGGTCCCATAAAATACCTGTCAAAGGTGGATAGGTGATTATTATTAGTCATGGATCCGAGATGGAAACATCCTTTTACTACTTTGATTGCGGGACCAACAGGATGTGGAAAATCCGTCTTTGTGCAAAAGTTTCTGGCACATTTATCAACCAAGGTCGATCCGATTCCAGAGGAGATTATATGGAGCTACGGAGAATGGCAACCTTTGTATGAGACTATGAAGGTCATTCAATTTAATGAAGGCTTGCCGGATATGGAACAGTGGACAGGCGATAGAAGTCGTCTAGTGGTAATAGATGACCTAATGTTCGAGACAGATAATAAGGTGACTAAGCTATTTACGAAAGGTAGTCATCATCGCAACCTTGGTGTCATGTATATAGTCCAGAATCTTTTTGGGAAGAATAAAGAGCAGAGAACCATCAACTTGAATTCACGTTACCTAGTGGTATTTAAGAACCCACGGGATGGTTCTCAGATTACTAACTTGGCCAAACAGATGTATCCAGGCCAAGTGTCATATGTCCAAGAGAGTTTTAAGGAAGCGACAGCGGCTCCACACGGTTATTTGCTGTTTGACCTTCGACAGGAAACACCGGATCAACTCCGATTACGAAGTCATATTTTTCCAGATCATCGTCAAGTCGTCTACGTGCCTAAATATAAATGTCCCACCGAATAAAACGTCACGGGGCAATGCTGCGATTTCTGGGTGAGGCGAAGCCGGCTGACGTGAAAACCGTAATTAAATCGGTTTCCCCAGACCTCGTCCAATCAATATGCGAGTGCTGTCACAATGTTATAAAACGTAATGTTCCACTGACACCGGCTCAGAAGAGACGATTGCGGCGACACAAGAACAGTCTGAGATCTCTCACTCGTAAGAAGCTATCTATCAAGAAGAGGAAACAAATCTTACAGCAAGGTGGTTTCATAGGCGCTTTATTAGGATCTATTCTAAACATATTGAAAGGCGTCGTGGGCTTATAATGAAGAAAATGATCTTGATCGATCTCCGGATGCTGGAAAAACCCTACGTACCACCCGACACACTAACAGATAACTTACGCGACCTGGATCAGCAAATGCAATATGTCCTGGAGAACGAAGATCTACCACCTCGTGAAAAAGCCCGAGTGTATCAACGGACTTTGCAGCGGTATCTGAGTCGACTTGAGCAGTACAGACATAAGCCATTAGGGATAGTGGATATCAAGGAACAAAAACCCGAAGTCAGACCGGTATCGGCTTCAGTCGCCGAGGCACCGCTTCATCCGACGCTGGCTAAAAGTCAAGTAGTCGAACAAATAGTCGAGACAACACCACCTTACAAGCTCAGGCGAAGCAAAAAGAAGAGTAGGATGCCTATACCCAAGTGGGAAAAATGGCCTCGCAAATAAGAAAATATTACTACGGCCCTCAGAATCCCGGAGCCTACGGCGGAGCCGCCACTCTAAAACGGAATACTAAATTGAAGAAGATAGAGACTTGGCTACGACATCAGTATACGTATACTTTGCATAGACATCAAACCATAACCATTGGTATAAATGAACAATTTCAAGCCGATTTGATAGATATGAGAAAATTACAAAGATACAATGATGGGATGTCGTACCTAGTGACGTGTCTCGATGTGTTTAGTAAATAGGCTTGGGCCATCCCGATCAAGAAGAAACCGGGGAAAGAGCTAGCAGACGCCGTGAGTAAAATTTTTGGTGATAGACAACCGATAAATTTTCAGACTGATAAAGGATCGGAATTTGTGAACCGGACTTTTTAAAAAATTTCTTAAAGATCGAGGTGTGCATATCTTTACCACTGAGAATGAAGATGTGAAAGCCGCGATAGTGGAAAGATTCAATCGAACCCTGAAAGAAAAAAATGTGGCACTATTTCACCAAGACCAATAAACTTCAATACGTCGACGTGATAGATAAGTTGATCCGAAACTACATCGGATCGTATCACAGAAGTATTCGTATGGCACCCACGCAAGTCAACTATACGAATCAAAACGAGGTGTGGAACAACCTGTATCAGAAAACTATCGACAGAAAAGTGTATTTTACACCCGGCGATCGAGTCCGACTGGCTCAACCCAAACAACCTTTTAAAAAAGGGTATACGCCCTCGTGGACAGAAGAACTGTTTACCGTCAGTCGTATAAATCAGACCAGTCCGGTGACGTATGTGCTAAAAGACGATTCAGGGGAAGAACTTCAAGGCTCATTCTACAGAGAAGAAATACAACTCGTCGGAGACAAGCAAGTGTACCACGTCGAATCAGTCTTACAAGAAAGACCCAAGCGAGGTGGTAAAGAGTACTTAGTCAAGTGGTTCGGGTATCCCAAGTCATTCATCAGTTGGGTCTCAGACCTAACCAGATACTAATGGAAGAAACCAACGTGGAAACTAACTCACAAAATACCACAGAAGGAGAAAGTAACTTGGTCTGGTGCATATTTGGTCGTCGAGTGCCGCGACTAGAAATTGTCTTCTTCTGTCAACTGGTCGTTATATACACCGTCATTTTCGTATCACTATTCAATCTGTCTTGAGACAGCGTCGACGCAGCCGAGGGCAAGTTGTGGATCGCTCTGCTAATCAGCTGTCTGGGTTACATGCTACCAAACCCTAAAATATGATTTTCTACGTGATGTTACCGAGCATAGCTTCGCCGAATATGTTTCCCATGAACACTCCAGGTCAATATTTCGTCAAGTTACCGCAGACTATTGAGGTGAATCAGCATTACGAAGTAGGTCTGGCCGAAATTCAATTTCCCAACTACTACTGCAATGTGTTAGAGAATGATGTGTGGATAAGATACAACTCACCAACCACAGGAAATTCCAGAAAACTGTGTCCCCCCGGGTTATACAGCTCACCAGACGCGTTTATAGCGGAGCTGAATCGAATAATGAAAGACTCGGAGGTCGATGATCAGACACGAGTCAGATTCTATTTCGACAATACCTCAAAGAAATTCATCGTGAAAATATTCGAAGCGGGGGCCGTGGCTATGTTTAGCGAAAAGTTGAAAGATATATTAGGACTTCACTCCCCGAAGATATCACACACCAACCCATTAATAGATGCCCAACTGGCGATTGACCTAAATAACGATCTGCAAAATATCTACGTCTACTGCGATCTCATAGCGGCGAGTCCAGTCGGAGACGTCATGGTTCCATTAATGAGGACGGTTCCTATCACGAGTCAGCTGTCGGCTTCGGTGTATCGCGCCTACGACAAACATCATTATGTGCCGCTGAGTCGGTACTCCTTCGACACGGTGGAAATCCTTTTAACCACTGATACGGGCACAAACGTCTCATTCACTTCCGGGACTTCAGTGCTGACGTTACATTTTCGACTTCGGCGGGGATCAGACCTAGAATAATGAAATACGTGGCGCTACGTCGAAATCCCAGACTGTACGAAGACTTTTACTGTAATCAAGCTGGCCATGGCATGCCGGTCATGTGGGTGGTCGGAGTCAGAGAGGTCGTGGTATCGGAAGTTTCTTCAGTGGACTCGGTCGCACGATTCTACCCTGGCTAAAGACCGGTGGTAAGGCCCTACTCAGAGAAGGTCTCGGGACGGGTCTGCGAGTGGCCGAAGATGCTTTGGCTGGTAGGAATGTTGGGGATTCCTTCAAAGAGCACGTCAAGTAGGCCGATCAGAGGCTACTGCAAGGAGCTGTCAACTACGTTACGTTAGCCAATCAGGTAGTGGTATCAGAAGAAAGAGACGTGCAGCGCCACCTGGTGAGCTCAGTAAACGAATAAAACTGACCCCCGCACATCGTCGAGCTCACAGGAAGAAACAGCAGCACTCGAATATCTTTGGATAATGGCTCTGATTCATCCTCATTCCTGCGAGTGTCTTCATTCTGGTCTGGATCTATTTAGCGTACCACCCACACAGACCGCCGTGGAAGAGGGACAGTTTCTGGAGATACATCCTTTAGCCTCACTAGCCCCCGGTGCACCTATAGATCTTACCATCTCTGGTGCCAGTGGAGAGTATCTGAATCTGTTTAACACTTTCTTACACTAGTGAAAATACCTATCCGTATAGAGCCTACTTGGAAGCGACGTTGAACCATGGGGAAGAAGCCAAAAAGAGTCATCTCTCAGCCGCCCTCTATTACTATGACACGGCTAAATTCCTCGATGACACGCAAGGCGAAAACAACAAGGGGCTAAGAACTCGACGTCAACTAGCCAGTGAGAGTCAAGAAATAGATATGATGTGTCGACTACACGCCGACATTTTTGTGCAAGACCGCTACATGATAAACGGTGTGGATGTGAAAATTAAGCTGACTCCGTCCATGGCAACCTTTAATCTCTTGACCCCTGATGGGGCGATTGGTTATTCATCTATTATAACCCATGCCCCTTTGGTTGTTCGTAAAGCCAGACTGAATCCCGCCATTGCACTCGCCCACGAGAAAGCCTTGATGAGAGCCAACGCGAAATTCCCGTTCAAGCGTGTGGTGCTAAAAACATTAGCTATCCCCCAGGGTATGTTATCACACACACAAGACAATCTGTGTATGAGTCAAACACCCACCCGCGTCGTGATTGGACTTGTTACATCAACAGCTTTTAACGGTTCCTACAGCTATAACCCGTATAATTTTCAAACTTTTGGTTTGACGTACCTGAACGTAACCGTCGACGGTCGAACTGCCACCAGCAAGCCACTGACCATGGACTTTGAGCGCAACCAATACGTACGTGCTTATTTTGGTACTAACTTGGCCATGGGTCTAGTAGGCAAAGACGCCGGCAACTCAATTGACTATAATCAATTCAAGTATGGCTATACGCTGTACGCCTTTGATCTGAGTCCCAGTTTACTAGACGGAGACCAGTTTGAGATGCCGAGGACGGGTCCTTTAACACTGGAATTTAAGTTAAACACTCCCACCCCAGAGCCATTACAAGTCATCGTCTACGCCGAGCACGATGGGATAATTGAAGTTTCCAAGATCAGACTAGTGCTAACAGATTACGCTTCATAATGAACACGTAACAGGTTACCAGAATACTACTAGCTGATACGTATGCTCGTCGACTACAGGTCAGCGTGTGCGCTCTAGATCAGCTACCCCGACATCTAGATAGAAGCAGACCAGCGGCTTTTATTGTAAACACTGACCCTAGCTATAAACCAGGTTCCCACTGGGTCGCCATGTACTACGACGGGCCAGGTAAATGCGAGTACTTTGACTCATTTGGTCTTCCGCCCTTACACAGTGACCTGTACAATTTTATTGATCATCATTCAGACACACCACTCATGTACAATACCCGGGTCTTAAAGTGGCAATAGCAGCGGTTGATCGCTTTATTCGGCTTCGTCATCTCAGAGACAGGTTTACAACATCTTCCTCAGCTGCCCAGCCATTGCCTGCAGGACGTCATGTGTCTGATCACACTTCGGAATAGACCTCATGACGCTGGACTTCAGGCACAACTACTTTATCGTGGACCTGTCCTTACACGCCACCATCGCCAAAATCGATTTCTTTGGGCTAACTAGCATCGTACTTGGGCAACAGACAACCAATGGAAATGTGTCTGGTTTAGTGACGAATCTTTCTTTTTGTTGCCTTGGAGAAGGATCTACCGTGAGTGAAATGAACGTCTTGCCCACAATTGCGGTAATGAAGCCCCACCGCACGTTGGTGGAAGTGCTGTGGTGTTGGGTATGACCAGTTACAGCGAAAGGAGTCAATTGGTTCACATTTAATGCGCCTCGATACGTCTATGAAATTCTTCAATCTCATGTCCTTCCACTTTTGGCTACCCAAAGTTCAGTGTTTCATCAGGACAATGCCAGACCCCATTGTGCACTGTTGACCACGCAGTTCCTGATTGCCAACAACATTCTCAACCTTCTCTGGCCATCCCTGTCTTCAAACATGAGTCCGATTGAGCATCAGTGGGATGAGCTGCATAGACGTGCTTGTCACCAAGACGTTGCTCTAGCTAATAGTCGTGACCTGATCCAGGCACTCAAGGAAGAGTCGGAAGCCATCCCATAGGCCCATTGTTTGTCCTGTGCTGACGAAGGCTTTGGCCGCAACGTCCAATTTGTCTCTTGTAGTCGTGTTTCAGTAAAGCTCACAATATACTTCTCGTTTTTTGGTAATTCATTCACAGGCCCACATCAGACGTCTGATCGCACCCATGCCCAGGAGATGCCAGCCGATAATTGATGCAAGAGGAGGCCACACACCATACTCACGGGAAAGCAAGTACGCCAAAAATCTCTCGTGACCCAGATACAAAACAACTTTCAATTGACTGTCTGAACATTAAGGTATGCTTGTGTACAATTTGAACAATTAACTCATTGCATTACAAAAGTTATTGAATATCAAATGTATGGCTATGTATGTGCCTTCGGCAGCTATGCGTTTCTTTATGTGAACAGTATAGTATCAGGTTGTGGGCTCGAGTAAAGACGTTGTCATTCGGTTCCAGGGTTTTCTCGAAAACTCCAGGGTCACTGGAGCTACGAAAAACTTTGGCGGGACTCATTTAGCAACCGTTGACAAGCGACATGGCCATATAGGCTAAAAACCAGTACAATGAAGTTCATCCTCACGCTTTTAAACATTTTAAAAACGTTTTAACTGTGTTATCAATCTCGTGTTGCTCTCTCCTCTGCTATTTAATATCTACATGGACATAATTTCCAAAGAAGCAAGTCTCGACAGAACAGATTCAGAAAATATAGAACTGTTTACTCCAGAGGAAACAACTGATCCACAGGAAATACATGAACTTCTATTTGCAGACGACCAGTGCCTGTTTTATAGCGACGAGGGCAGACTGCAAAATCATATTAATAATCTGAGTTCAACATGCAGGAGATACAATATGAGTATAAACACAGCCAAATCCGAAGTAATGCAAGTTAACAGATCGCCAGGCCCACTAAGTATACAGATAAGTAGCACAACTCTGAAACAAGTTAAAAAATTCAAATATCTTGTAAGTATGATCACAGAAGATAGCAGATTAGGCAGAGAAATTGAAATCAGATGTCAAAAAGCGTGTGCACTTACATATCAACTATCACCCTTACTGAAACACCCAAATATACCCATGTCCGCAAAACGACAGAAAATAAACAGCATATTCACACCAACCCTATGCTACCAATCTCAGACCTGGACTGTATCAAAATTACACCTTCGTAAAATCAACACCTGCGAAATGAGATGCCTGAGGAGAGCTGCCAACTTAACAATCCGTGTCACATTTATTGAAAGGCAGAAGATCAAGTGGTTTGGCCATATCGTTAGAATGTAACACCAGCAACTATCATCACTGGCCTTACATCAAAGATCATCTGCGACGAGACCAAGATGACGTCCAAGAAGAAAATGGATTGACGACATCAAAGACATTGTACAGACACACGGAATAACACTATCTTGTGCCGCAAAACAGGGTGCTGGAACGCAAATTATTCCTCCCCACGACGCTTGACGGCAGAAGTGGAAGATGATGATGATGATGATGATGATGATGATGATGATGATGATGATGATGATGATCAATCGCGTGTACCTCGTCTGAAGAACAGTAATCATCAAATACCCGGGGTCTTCCACCAAATGTCCTTGACATGTTTACCATGTAAATGTGGCATTTCAGCCGTAATGTTTATCATGTCAATATGATACTTTCAGCTGTAATATTTATCATACGATGACGACACTTTGAGTGGTGATATTTATTGCCTACATATACAATGTGAATGGTACTGATATCATGCCAATGTTTTTTGTATGAAAAGCGTTTGTCGGAAACACAATTTACATTCACTTTGCTGTGCAACAGATACATTGAGGATTCCGAATTATAAATGGCATTCTAGCTAGAACATAAATCTAGTATGTCAGCCCCACTCTGTCATCGCATTACTTTCCACATGATGGGCATTCCACCACAATTTGCTATTAACATTCTCGTGACATTTCCACGCTCAGAAAGCAATGGCAAACTACTGAGCGTAATCTTGCCAAGAAATCGACATACAGCTGAAAGATGCTGGTGTTGACAGCGATGTCCGGTAAAGGATATGCAAAAAAAAAAAAAAAAAAAAAAAATACAATATTAAAGGAATAGTGATATTCTTCTCACTATCGTTCAAACAGCAGTGGTTATAAATGCCTATTGTCTTGTCTGAGGAGGCAGTAGTTAACGTTCCTGTAAACACTCTGTGCTTAGTTTCTTTCTTTCGTTCTTTCTTTCTTTCTTTCTTTCTTTCTTTCTTTCTTTCTTTCTTTCTTTCCTTCTTTCTTTCTTTCTTTCTTTCTTTCTTTCTTTCTTTCTCAAACAAATACTAAAAAATAAATAAACAAACAAACTTATACAATACACTAAACGAATCAAAAACACAAAGTTTATTCTTTAATATTAATGAAATGATGTTATAATTTTAACTTTCATGAGCTGCTCTTCCTGATACTGACAGGAAGTTTCTTTGAAAATGCATGTCGCTGAAAGCAATGTCCAATCAATTTAAAGTTATGTAACAGACCCATGTTTGCTCTATTGAATTAAGCATGCAGTTTTTGTTTTTCTGGTCTCAATTAGTGAATATACCACTCAATCAATCAATCAGTGTACCATTCAATCACTGAATATACCATTCAATCAATCAATATACCATTGAATCAATCAATATAACATTCAATGAATCAGCCAAGTGACACCTCCAACATGCTGCGTGTCCCGCTGTGGGTTTATGCTCCGGTGCTGTTTGTATCTCTTGATGCTAACTTCCCATTTGTATTTTTCCTATCTCTTGTTATCATTTCTCACACTGTTCCCTCCTGTACAGCTGTTATAACGGCACGTTCGTGTAATGGTTAGGAACTTGCGCTGACAGTGACTTGATTGGGGTCCGATGATGTTTCGATGTCTGCAGTCACCATTCGCTACCGGGGGGGGGGGGGAAGAGAGACAGGCCACATATTCCAGATCTAAACTTGTAACTGTTATAACACTTCACATACCCACATCAAATTGCCGGTACGGGACTTTTTAAAGCGGTTTCGAATGTTCAAAATTGAACTAAACTCCAAAATTGACTAAGTCTAAAATGTGCACTAGGAGATATCTGAGGAAGTAAGGGCGGCATGCATCAAGCTGACCACATCACCCACAGAGCGCTCATAGTGTATGTCTATTTTTTCATTATATCACCAAAGGAGACTGTCTCTTCTTTACAGCTGCGCAAGGCCTTCTACTTTCATTGGCACACGTTACTGATTCTGGCACTCCATGGTATTCGCAACATTTGTCTCTAAAGTCCCTGCCACTGCCGCTGAGATCAAGCCCTTTATCAGTTTGAGAAAATTCTAATAAACATCATCATACTAAAGAACAAGTTCGAAAGAGCATTTCAATACTCGCTTTCTAAGTACGGACAGCGTTAGGGAAATCTCCTCCGCCCTACTGTGCCACCTATGCAGAGGGGGTCTTTCAAAATTCAAACTAGATAATGATACCGCAGATCTGAAGTCTCAGAAGAAATCGTCTGTTCTCTAATTCTGTGTCCAATGTAATGATACATCTGTCATCTACTGCCTATGGATGCCTTGCGTTGTATGATGGGGGAGGGGAGGGGGTTATTGAGCCTGAGGAATTAAGACCGCCTGATTAATGCAGTCACCAAGAGTTGAGTTGAGAAAAGAAAAGACATCACTGCACTCAGGACATTCCCACACGCGTTCCACCCTTTCATTCAACAGCCAGCGAAGGGTCATACTGCAATTGGTTCCAACTTCCACATGGTTTAAAGTTCTCCTGGTCTTCCCTTTCACTTTTAAGATTAGCCAGAGCCCCTGCCGATCCCTCGCAATATCATATCATTCTCTGCACATACGGGTGCTCCTTCTGTTTAACCGCTTACTCCACCTGATCCAACAGGCGCTCGACCATCTCTCTCTCTCTCTCTCTCTCTCTCTCTCTCTCTCTCTCTCTCTCTCTCTCTCTCTCTCTCTCTCTCTCTCTCTCTCTCTCTCTCTCTCTCTCTCTCTCTCTCTCTCTTGTCCAAAGGTAATCTGCCGCTGAGAGGTGCATTCCCTGCCAGCCAATCAGCCTGTTCATTCTTCGGCACTCCCATATAACCTGGGCAGATAATCCATACAATTATCACAATATGTGACCTCTGAAGCAAGGCAAGCTATTCTACACGAAACATTCCCTTATAATACCTTAATAAGCACATTCCGCAAGTCCGTAATGAATAGAATGTGTGTTGCAGCAGTATCCTCCAATCATCGGAAAGCTGCTGTTGCTGAGTCCACCTCCATTCTCATGCTGGAGGTTGTAGTCTCGTATGCCAGACTATCCTTTTTTTCAGGCATCGTCCATTAGCCCTCGCAATGAAACCTCAGGCACATGTCTGTTTCTCTCCACTGACAAAGAAACCGGTATCAGATGACGATATTGTCTTCTAATCTGCCAGGTTCGCAATGTTCGCCAAGGATGTTTTATTTCTTTTTATGCTTTCGAGCATTTAGCTGTCCACGACAATGTTGGCTAAATATCCTGCTGGGTTATTTCCTTGAGATGACTTCTATGATAGCATCTGCAAAATACACTGACATTTTATTATATGACTTTTGCCATTTTATTGCCATGTCTACCTGAAGCCCGCTTTAACATTTCAGACGTATTTTCACCAGCTTAATTACATTAAATGTACCAGGCAGATGAATCTTATTCGTACAGGTTATAAGCGACTGAATTCCTTAATGATTAATATACTAAAGATAGAATATACTGGTGAATATAACTGTGGAACTGGTAAAATGAGGGCTAAAAATTTGTTGCAGGTGTGTCTATATATTAGACACGAAGTACTAGGTGCTCTATATTTCGATATTAGACAGGAAGTGCTAAGTACTATATATTAGACCGGAAGTGCCAGGCGCTATATACTTGACGGAAAGTGTTAGATGCTCTATAATAGACAGGAGGTATGTTTGATATATATATTAGACAGGAAATACTAGATGCTATATATTAGACAGGAGGTGCTGGTTAATATATATTGGACAGGAAGAATTTAAGAGAGCTTTCAATGCTAAACTACGATCGGTACACCCAACATATAACAGAGAAAAACTACAAGAAAGTACAGTAGAAGAGAAATTTGCAGATGAAACAAAATGTAAACTTGAAATGCTACAAAACCTGTTGGAGGAAAGCGATGACCAAACTTGGCTGAACATCAAGAATGCAATAGAAACTACCGCAGAAGAATGTCTCGGTGTGTTAACCACGCATAGAAAAAACAGATGGTTCAATCAAAAATTTGAAGAAACAGTCATTAGGAAAAAGAATGTCAGGCAGTTTTGGTTAAATGACATAAACAACATCCAAAATGAAGAGCGATATAGAACTGAATGTAAAGAGGCTACAAAAAACAGTTCGGCAGCAGAATCGAGAATATATGAGCAATATAATCAAAGATATGGAAACTAATCACCAGAAAACGAATCCAGAAAGTTTTTTTTTAGAGAACTGAAGTCAATGAAACGAGGGCACCAACACAACACATATGGTTTAAAAGACAAAAATGGGAATATGATAAATACCGTTAAGGAAATGTGTAACACATGGAAAGAATACTTTGCTGAATTACTAAATTGTGAAGCTCCAAGTAAAACTTTCTCACAGGAAGAGGTTTTAACGTGTGAACCACAAATTGAACCTGTTTTTGAAGAAATCCTACACGACTTAAAAACAATAAGGCAACTGGGGCTGATGGAATTGCTTCTGAATTTATAAAGGCAAGCGGCCATGCATTACATCTAAAGCTATGCGAGCTAATACTAAAAATCTGGAGGACAGAAGAATTACGACAATGACTGGAAATAGTCATTATTGATACCTATCTTTAAGAAAGGAGACAAGTTCCAATGCGAAAATTATAGAGGAATATCACTCCTGTCCACAAGCTATAAGATACTAACCGAGGTATTACTAAATAGACTAAAACCATATTCAGAAGACATATTAGGTGACTACAAGGCGGGTTTCAGACAAAACAGATCAACAATAGATCAGATATTTATCTTACGATAAATAGCCGAGAAAAATTGGGAATATATAAGAGATCTCCATAACATTTTTTGTGGATTATAAAAACGCTTATGATAGTGTCCATAGAAATAGTCTATGGAATGCTATGCAGGAATTTGGAATACCAAGGAAGTTAATCAACATGGCCAGCCTATGCATGGAAGATATTTATAATATAGTAACATATAAAGGCAAGAAATCAGACCCTCTCCAAATAATATCTGGCTTGAAAAAGGATGATGCACTATCGCTGCTCCTTTTCAATCTGGCTCTAGAGAAAGTTGTAAGGAATGTAAAGGAGGAATGTGCTATTGGACGAGGATCCAGACTGCTTGGTTATGCAGATGATATAGATATTATAGGGGAAAATGAACAAAAGACATTGGAAATATTGACTCACTTAAAGGAAAATGCTCAACAAATGGGGATGGTTATCAATCAAGATAAGACAGAATATATGGTAATTTCAAGAGAAGGAACGGCTAAAAACTCTGGCCACTGTGACGAAACGATGCAGTATCTGTACTGTGCCGTTATAGGTTCCGCGTGAACCCAGCGCGTCATCAGGTACTTCCCCAGTTATTGATAAACTGGAGAAAGTCAAGAAGTTTCTACGACGAGAATGTTCTCGAAACACCTGGACTTGCTTGACCAGTACAGTCACATTATCTCGTGCAAGGAGAAAATAGATTCTCCAGTGCGGAGAATTTAGGTTTCTCGAGAAGTTGGGACACACGTGTCGCACTATTTCTCCGTGCGGGTTGAGACGCACGTAGGAGGGAATTCGGCAGTAAGAGCTCATTCACTTTCGACATCTTGGTGTGTGCATTAGCACAACCAGAATTCGGCTAACTGTCATCCCGAAAGGCATAGTGGCCATCAGACAGTTTTGATAGCTGACTTGTGGTCGGTTCACCTGTTCAGGTAGATACTTATTTAATTAATTTACCCTTGTAATTGAGCGTAAGCGCGACCGTACGGCAATTCATTAAAATGTGCGAACGATTCTGCATTACTAATTAGTTGGCGATCGATAAGCCGTGTCGAAACTAGGCCATCGTACAGCTGTGTACTACACTGTTGACAAAGCTTAGTTGTAACTGTGTGTTGCTTACAGCTTAGAGGCAAGTCCGTTATATCGGCTAAAATGTGCTCAGTTGTCATTAATTATGTACGGTAAGTATTTGCATATACTATGTTTGCTATTCAATTATAGGGAACAGTTTACTGTTGTATTTTGTGAACTAGACTTATGTCAGTTAATATCTGATATTAGTAGAGCCTTCGGAATAGACAGGTAAGTTGATAGTGTGAGTAATTCAGTCAGTGGAGTGCCTAGTTGCTAGGGAAGTAGAGCACGCACTGCTAAGCCATAGGAAGTGTTGTAGCTAGTTTATGATAACTTACTAGTGATTTCATTTCGTGGAAAGGTGGAATTCTGTGAAGTAGTGATATCATGTTTGTGCTATATATATATATATATATATATATATATATATATATATATATATATATATATATATATATATATATATATATATATATACGATATTGTTGTGGAGTATATATTAGGCCATGTAGTGTGATACTTGTATGAGCGAAGTACCGACGATGCACCGAAGTGGTTTGATGCGATATAACTCTGCGTCAACGTCGCGATGTAATACTGTGTTCTAAATGCTTCTCTTTACTGTCCTGTTCTTTTCATACTGGCATGAGTACGTGAGTGCTGATGCGATGGATGTATGAAAAGATGCATGAAGGATGAAAGAGGCACGGAGACAAATAGGATATGGGGATTGAGTGCAAGTTGATTAAGTATATGACTGGCAAACCAGGCCAGCCTTGAGGTTCGGTCATAACCCAAGGCAAATCAGCTTGGGAGGAGATCAGAAATGGAATGCCACCTATGATCATGTAGGAGATAACTTGTTTTAGCTTGGATGATTTCTGGACTCTGGATAAGAGGGACCCAGAAGAGGTTCGCTGCCAGGTGGGCAGTAGATCCCACTCGCGAACTGGATGGTGTACATATAATGTGTTGAGGTGTTATTAATTAATTTAATACGTTAATTAAGATAATAATCATTATTGTATGTACTATGTAAGGGAGGGGTCCAGGGACCTCCTTTCCTTAGTTTAGTTTCTATGTAAATAATAGAACTAGTATAGCGATTCAACTAGCAACAGCGACTTATGAATAGTGGTAAGAGAGACATCTGATCAGACCCGACATTCTCGGAACTCAATTTGTCAGACGGTCTGTTCTATGGGCCATCTGACATTGGACTGATATCCATGCTTCAAATCTACTCAAATAGAGATGATGCCCTAATTATGTGTAAACTATTTAGCATATCAGAAGGCTGTGTATTCCGTGATTTTATACATGTGCTCCAATGTTGATGCCGAATACTCTCACCTGCCGCTCTTACTTTCAGGTGTTGCCTGTTGGGGAACTAGATTGCCTGTTGGAGGAAATAGGTTGCCTGTTGAGGAACCAGGTTGCTTGTTTATGAATCAGGATGTTTGTTTAACAGAAACCACTACGTCTGTAAGGGCGAGTAATTGGTTACAAACCTACCATGCCTACTTGTAAACCATCATGCCTTTTGTAATCCACGAGGTTTGTTATGATCTGTGAGGCACTACTATTTCTAAGATGACTTATTTCACTACCTGAAGCTATTATGCTTGTGTAGATTGATCAACGGAACTATAGTGAGGAAATGATGATCAGCTCGGTACAGGGAGACTTGCCAAGGTGGACAGTGTCATAGCTCTGGGAGCACATCAGTTCCTGTGAGGTTAACATCCGCCTAAACGCGGTACGACCAAAGGTGTACTTGTCGGCACTATCATATGTGCTGTGACTACGTCTACACGAGTGAGGTCAAGACTAGACCCATACCAGTTGGACGTCTAATGGTTACGACGACATACTAGGTACATGAGGTTCAGTTCATCATTGATCTATCGACCAACCGCAGGGTTAATATCAGTCATTAATATGTGTGCGTCAGAACTTTAGTGTCAGCAGAGTCAACAACCATTGACAGAAGTATATTGCAATCAACATTGCGCTATTCCTGATGATTATGTGGTACTTGACTCTGAGGGAGTCAGGTCAATTGTGACTGTACAGCTGTTCTAACATCTTCTGCCAGAGTTTATACGCATTCGTGTGAACTGTTGTAAACTTGCCAAAGCAACTTTCCGTTACCCAACCAGGGATAATGTATTATAGTCCATGAGCATGAGATTGGTCTTTTGTTCAACGAGGGATGTCAAGATTGTGTACCTGGGGACACCTCAGGGTAGAGGGTCTCCCAGCCAGGCTGAACAAGAACTGTCTTTGTGTCATTAGCCAGTGACTCATAGTGACATTGCTGAGTTATAGTTCTTCTAGTCAGCGGTGGTCCGAGTGGTTAACTCCATTTATTGCCGATCCGGGCTCTTGGGACGGAGTGGTCTCCGAGGTTCCAGTCAATCATACTGGGAGGGAGCCGGGTGAGTGCCGGACCGACTGAACTGAACACACACAGCAAATCTGTCTTTCAGCCGATGACGAATATGGACTCATCTCTGATTCTCTGATTCTGTCTCTACTCTATTCTCTGTATTGTAAATAGATTGTATTCTATCAGGGTATTCAAGTCCTTCCTTTGTCTTTAGGGCAGAATAAACTTTGTTTATGTTGACATATTCTTTTCTTCAGTTATTGAGTGTGGTCTCGGATGATGCCTAAGTGTTCATTGTCCCAAAGTAGAGGGTAGATAGTAGAGGTCTAGAATCTGGGAGGGGCGTGTAGACCCATTAAACTTAAACGAGGTCAGCAGTGGAGTTACAGTGTATCTACCTGTCCAGCCCCTGGGGTCAGAATACACGAGAGTGCTAGGGACACCTCGGGGCTTGGGTTCAATCACAACAACCGAGGCGATCCTGTCACAGCCACATACAAATAGATAATGTGACCATTAAAAGAACAGAAACATACAAATACCTGGGTACAATCTTCAACTGCTCCAACATAATAAGGGAAGAAATACAAGCTAGAATCAACTCTAGAAATAAGAAATACTATATCGAATATTGAATCGAATATTGAGGATCAGCACCTGTACAAGACAGAGAAGTACAATGACATGGTCGCGAGTCTCAGGCGGGAGGGTTACACGGTCAGGATGTTCACCGTCGAGGTAGACGAGCTGGTCTTGTCTCCTACTTCGTTTTGATGTGCTGAAAAGATTGGGCATTAAAGGAAGAGCAATGGCCCGGGCCCAGAAACAACTGTCAGAGGCAGCCGAAAAGGTCTCATTCTGGTTGTGGAATTGCCGCAGCCTAGAATGGTATAAGTCTCGAAACTAGTATGGTCAGAAGCGCTAACTGCAATACCAACGATTTCTCAACTAAGACCTCGAACTTTACAACGTCTCGTTTCACATCTTTAGCCCTTCCTCCTGACGTGAGTGATGAGCCTGAGTGCAGTCAATCACAAAAATGTCGGCCGATGTCCAACCTCCATAACAATAATATAGCGATAATCGAACGTAGGTCGCACCCAGTCAGAGCGCACATAACAAGTCTGCCAGTATAACCCAGACCTTACATTTTCACAAGATACGCATAGTACGTGGTCTAGTCAGTTGCAGACAGACCGAGGTGGGTCCAAATGGAAAGGAAGAATCCGGCTTCATATGAGGGTGCGACGTCGTGAACGGGGTACGGGGAAGGAACACGGCAACGGAAACGTATGAAGACGACGGAGGCCGTGGCGGGGATGGAGCTGGCATTCCAAGTTGGCATGCACAAGCTGCACGGGCTCTCCCCAACGAGGGAGGGAGGACTTGAGAGCAGACAAGGTTACAGCGAAGTGACAAGTGTAACATAAGGCATGGCAAATATGCCCGAACGAACGTCTTCACGGCAGGGGACAGACGCCCGGAGTCATGCGGGACCGCCTCCAGAGAGTATTAAGAAATTAAAGTGTCCGAAATGCTTGAGGAAGGGGGTTTACTTCTGAAGATCTGAAGCCCTCTGCCGTGTTTGCTCCGCGTCGGAGTTCCTACCACTACTATGCACCACAATATCTGCTAAAATCAAATGCTCTATCTCGTAACACCAAGATCACAATATACAAAACTCTGATCAGACCAGTTGTGCCGTTTGGCTCTGAAAACTGGAGAACAACTAAAGGAAACGAAGCCTTGTTAAAAGCCTTTGAGAACTAAGTCTTAAGACGCATCTTTGGGCCCATTAGGGATACACAAAGTGGAGAGTGGAAATGAAGAAGCAACACATACATTTATGATCTGTTTAAGTCCCCGCTAATCACTGGTATCATGAAGGCTAATAGACTGCAATGGCTGGGGCATTTAGAAAGAATGGAAGATAATAGGGAAACAAAACTCGCTTACACTCAGGAAATAAATGACCGTAGACCCCGAGGTAGACCAATAAGACGATTGAGAGATAATATACTTACAAACTGACAAGAACTTGGTATAAACGACTGGCAAGAGAAGGTCAACCAGAGAGTGAATCGAGACGGCTTGTTTGTGCAGCAAAGAACCTCAATGGCTCGGAATGCTGAAAAAGAAGAAGAAGACAGGAAGTGATAGGCGCTCTATATTATACAGGAACTGCTAGGTACTATATATTAGACAAGAAGTGCCAAGTGCTATATATTAGAAGAAAAGAAATTGTTTGGAGCTCTATATTAGGCAGGCGGTATATATATTAGACAGGAAATGTTATATATTAGACATGAAGTGCTAGGTGCTATACATTAGATGGGAAGTGCAAGGTGATATATATATATATATATATATATATATATATATATATATATATATATATATATATATATATATATATATATATATATATATAGTTTCTATTTAAGACAGGAAGTGGTCGATTCTGATATATTTAGAACAAAGAAAAGTAGTTTGTCTTTCACTCGCTTCAATTTAGAACAACCAGTTTTATTGACGTCGCAATGTGAAAAAGAAGAAAATTACGTTAACGGCATTCTCTCTTTTATATTTTCAGCGATATAAAATTCAAACGGTTTATTAATGTTGACATTTGACACCGCAAGGTGCAAGACGAACAAGATAAGATGAGATTACGTTTGAAGGCAACAATAGAAGACAAAGAAGGAGAAGGAAGAAGAAGAAGAAGAAGAAGAAGAAGAAGAAGAAGAAGAAGAAGAAGAAGAAGAAGAAGAAGAAGAAGAAGAAGAAGAAGAAGAAGAAGAAGAAGAAGAAGAAGAGGTTGCGACGCGTTGTCTGTACCAACGCCAGACAACATATAACAACACGCAACCCTGAGTAATGTTAAACACGGCAGAGAGAACGCGGCGTCGTTACCGACGCCCGGATAGGTAGCCACGCACAGCAATTGAGTTCACCCCGTGAACCGTGCAGGGGACACCAGCTGACGTGTGCGTGTAAGCGTGTAAGACGCCAGAACTGGCAGACGGGCTTAGATCGTTGAACGGACAGGTCGCAAGGGAATGCGAATTGAGTTTGAATCTGCCTTGAGAGCTAGCCTGTATGACAGTGGGAGACTGGTTCGAACGCTTGTATAGTTTGACTGTAAGTGAGATGTTTATTGCTTGCATGTATTATTATGTATTGTAGTGATATTGTTTATGCTATAATGATTGTTATGGATTGTCAGTGCGCGATGTTTGTGCGATGATAAATGCGGCGCGTCAATAAAACGTGTGAATAATACTTTCGGATATTCACTTCGTGTGATTTGATAGTTTGATATTACTTCACACTTGCCAGAAAACGAGCTACTTGTCTTGTGTTATGCAAGACTCTGGCAAGTGCGAATGTGGAGGCTTTCGTCCGGGTTTTGAATCAAATGCGAACGTATAAATTTTTTTTTGTCCGAGTTTGAAGCGAATGTGAACATGCCGATAGAAGTGCGCAAGTCATAGATTAAGGTAAAGTAACGAATTAATAGAGTTGATTTAATTAAATTATAAGTGTGAAGATATTATTTGAAGCCAACCGAGACGTCTTCAGACTTAGCACTAAATTCAACAAATTGTGTACCTAAAATCCAAAATGGCGGCCGTGCCCTTGAATGTCATTGAGTAGAGGTAGTGTGAGCGTGAAAGTTGTTGAAAGTGGTAACGACTAACAATAATACTTGACAGCATAGAAACCTTTACAGACTTCAGTGACATTACACACACCATACATTTACAAACGTTCTAATTTCGTTTAGTTTAAAAAGTACAGGGTTATTGTGACAACTTTACCTGAGTCTGGTGAACTTCAATAATTTTTTGTGCGTCAACCCGAAAGACGTTCCAGTGTGATTTCAAGCACCACTGAACAGCACAGTACCCAAGGATTACTTGAGTATAAAATTTTTTTTCAGCTTTCTTCATACTTTCGTTAGTCTGGCTTTAGACATTAACTGTGCTATAAATATTTGTAACTTACTAACATCATAAGTAATTTTGTTTATATTTATTCCATCATACCTATTGTTCATCATGTCTTCTTTAAACGATTTCATTGAAATGGGTTTAAAAATGAATATGTCTGGTGAGGGATTGAGAGCATGGAGTGAAAGTAAATATGCAGAATATTGTTTGAAACAAGAGCAAATTAGTGAGAGGGATGAGAGAGCAGCCGAAAGGGCTCTGAAAAGTAAAGAGGCAGACTCAGAAGCTGCTCTAAAGCTTCAACAAGCACAATCAGATGCTGCTCTGAGGCTTCAACAAGCACAATCAGACGCTGCTCTAAAACAGTCAGAGGCTGCAGTGAGGCAAGCTGAAATCTTGGCCCAAAGTAAGAGAGAAGAACAAGAAACACAACTAAGAATTGAACAGCTAAAAGCTGAATGTTCTTAAGATAAAGTGAATAGAGAAACAGACAAAGATCAACCTCATAAGAAGTATCAAGGTCTAATCAGAAGTTACAACAAAGGTGATTGCATAGCAGCATTCACCCAAACTTTTGAATTTGTTATGGATCATTACAAAATCCCAAAACCTGAATGGGGGATAGTGTATGTAAGAAGTCTTTCTGGGGAACCTCTTAAAGTCATAGAGTCGATCCCAAATGACCTGAAAGAAGATTATCTTTACATAAAAGCAAAAATTATGTCACATTTTTTGCTAGATGAATCAGGTTATAGAGAACAGTTTAGGAAGTTGTCTCCTAAGCCAACACACACGTTCTCTGATTACATCTCAGAAATTCAAAATATTTTTTCTAAATGGCTGTCAGCAGCTAAAGTAAATGAAAGTTATGACAAATTAGTTGACCTTATGTTGAGAGATAAGATTATTGCACCTCTCCGAGCCCCCTTTTCTAAATTTTTGTTGGAATGTCAGTGTGAAAGTGTTCAACAGATTGAAAGTCGTGGCTCTGGTTATTTTGCAGCCAAAAAGCATTGTTTCTCTAGTAGTCTGACCAGCACAGACTTTGTAGCAGCAGCTACATATGGCAAATATCAGGCAGGGTCAAATACCAAACAAAGACCTTATAAACAAAGTTCAGAGAAATTATATCAGTGTAGATATTGCAACTATACACACAATGAGCATGATATGTGCGACCAACATCCTGGGTACACTGCTTACTTGCATAATTACATTTCTAAGCAACATAAAGAAAGGAAGAACTACAAAAAACTTACAAAATGTTACCTTTGTAAGGCTTTTGGTCACTGGCGTAAGGATTGTAAAGGCAAGTCAATGACCAAAAAGGCTAATGCAGCCATGTTTGACAGTTCTTCATCAGAAGATGAAAGTGTACAAGATCACCTAGTAAACTCAGCACATTCCATTGAGGTATTCCATCAGGAAAAATGTACCATTTGTGATCAATTTCATGAGGATGGCGTGTTAACATGCGGCCATTCTATACCTATTACCAGTGAGGAGGCCAATTCTGTAGTAAACTCCAAAGGTATACTAAACATACACCAGGGGTATGTTAATGGTAAAGCTGCCACAGTCTTACGTGATAGCGGGAGTACTCTCATTGGTGTAAAGAGAGATTATATTTTACCAACACAATATAGTGGTAAATATGTCACATGCAGGACATTCTCAGGGAACATAGAGAAATATCCACTTGCATGGGCATATATAACTACACCATTCCTTACAGGAAAGGTGAAATGCGCAGCATTAACCAATCCTTGCTGTGATATTATCATTGGAAACCTTCCTGAAGTGAATGACATACCACATGACATCAATACATCATCTGTCAGTTGTAATATTGATACTACCACTTCACCTTCATCACCAATCACCATTCATGATGTATTACCACCTGTAATTGAATGTACAAATACCAACCTGGCTATGCCAGAACATACATGTAATTGTGTGAATGTAACATCAATGTGTGATGAGAATGATCGTTGTAATGTAGTAAACGCAGTAACTCGATCTACTGCACAGATGCAAGATCGAATCGATCAAACAGAGGCTTTACAACGAGTAAGTCCTGTTGTAACAACTAGGGAGACGTTTATAACATCTCAGAAAGCCGATCGATCTCTGCAAAAGTATTTTAAACTTATAGGCCAAAAGCCAAGAGTAGCAAAGAATGCTCAATGGTACTTTGCTCTCAAGAACGGAATTCTAACACGGTACTACACCAAAGGTTCCAGCACTATAGAACAAACAGTGCTACCGTTAGAAAACCGCAAGCAAGCATTGAATATAGCTCATGACATACCCTTTGCAGGACACATGGCTTATGCTAAAACTAGAGCAAGGTTACTTACTCAATTTTATTGGCCAAAGTTTTGCAACGATACCAAACAGTATTGCAGATCGTGTGACATCTGTCAAAAGCTTGTCAAAAAGGGTAAACACCCACAAGCTGAATTGCAAGTTACTGATTTGGCTAGTAGACCGTTTGAAAAGATCTCGGTCGATATAGTTGGCCCTCTGAACCATATAACATCTAAAGGTAATAGATACATTGTAACACTCATTGATCTATGTACTCGTTGGCCAGAGGCAATTCCAATGAAGAACATAACTTCCAACGACATCATGGAAGTGGTCTTTCATATTTTTGCGAGGGTAGGATTCCCTGATACCATCCTTTCAGATCGGGGTAGCCAATTTATTTCCTCGGCTACACAAGCCTTTACCAAAATGTTGGGTGTTAAACAATTCTTCAACAGTCCATATCACCCACATTCGACCGGTATAGTAGAAAAGATTAATGGCGATATGAAACATATGCTCTCTAAGGTAACCCAAGAACATCCTGAAGATTGGGATACTTATCTGCCTGCCATTTTGTTTGCATATAGGGAAGTGCCCCATTCCAGCACTGGGTTCTCACCATTCGAAATGTTATATGGTGCACAACCACGCGGCCCATTATCTCTGTATGAATCTGTGTTGACTGGAAGTACAACTGTGTCTATACCCATTTCACCATATGAACATGTAACATCATTGCGTGATAGAATTATGAAATCATGTATATTAGCCAAAGAAGCTCTCCAAAAATCAGGAGCTATTTACCGACAATATGCTAACAGAGGAAATAGAACTATTACACTGACGCCAGGACAGGACGTTCTTCTTCTTTTGCCAAGTGATAGACATCTCCTAACTGACTCATGGCAAGGACCGTTCAAAGTGCTACGACAAATTTCGACGGTAGATTACGAGATTGCAGTTAGGGACAAACATAAAATTTTCCATATTAACATGCTCAAACCTTATCACCACAGGCAAGACGAACAAGTAGAGACTGCAGCAAGCACCTCCATAGTGGACCAGACTGACGACAACGACACTGACGAGATACCGACACCAGTTCTTGACACAACGACCAACTTACAAGACATTAAGGTAAATCCTAAACTGACTCAGACACAAACTGACAGTTGCAAACAACTGATACAAGACTACAGGACGATCTTTTCTGACAGCAAAGGACAGACAGATTTAGTGCAACACCAAATCATCTTAACATCTGACGTGCCTATTAACTGTAGACCATATTACATCCCTATACACTATAAAGAAAAACTTCATCAAGAAATCATTGATTTAGAAACAAATCATATCATTCGACGTTCACAATCTCATTTCTGTTCACCAATAGTTTTGGTACGCAAAAAGGACAAAACTATTAGACTCTGTGTGGACTATCGTAAGCTCAACAGCATTACACAGTTGGATTTAGAACCAATGAGCAACTGTGAAGACATCTTGACTGAACTATCTGACTCACGTTATTTTACTAAACTTGGCATGACAAAAGGCTACTGGCAGATAGCTGTACATCCTGATAGTATACATCTGACTGCATTTGCCACACCTTGGGGTTTATACGAATGGTGTAAACTACCTTTCGGATTAGTCAATGCACCAGCTACCTTCGTCAGAATGACAAGAATTCTTTTGACAGACATTGCTAACATCATTTGGTACATGGACGACATTTGCATACACACAAAGGACATAACAGAGCACATAACAGCACTACAGCAGACATTTGACAGAATTAAACATCATGGACTGACTGTAAAACCTTCCAAAGTGGATATAGCCTTTCAGGAAATTTCATTTTTGGGCTATAAGATCTCAAATGGCTTTATATCAACTGACGATAACATCATGTCCAGAATTTTGAAATTGTCGCTTCCGACAACTAAGAAATAGTTGCGAAGTGTGTTAGGTCTTTTAAATTATTATAGAGAGTTTATTCCTCATTTTGCTGAATTGACCAAATGTTTCACTGATCTACTAACAAATAAACAACCCAATGTGATTGTAAACAGTGAATGTTTAAGGCCAGCAGTTACGAAAATTCTTTCATATTTTTCTAAATCACCGATTTTGAAGTTGCCAAATTTGAATATTACTTTTAGATTAAGATGTGATGCGAGCTCCGTAGCCATTGGAGGTGTGCTTCTCCAAGAACACGACCAAATCTTGTACCCAGTATACTACGTCTCTCGAAAACTGAACACCAGCGAACGAAATTACAGTACACCGGAACTCGAGGCTCTTGCCATGGTATTTTCGGTACGTAAACTTTCTAGATTTTTGTTAGGCAAACATTTTATTATTGAAACAGATAATACTCCGCTGACAATTGTTACCAGAGGAACGCCTAGTAACAGCAGGGTGGCAAGATGGTCCCTTCTTCTGCAGGACTATAGCTATGAGGTTAACCATATAAAGGGTTCACAAAACTGTCTTGCAGACCTTTTGTCGAGATGTCCGTACAACGAAGCTAATACCCAGTCGACACCAGAGCACAGTGCAGAGGGTGTATAAAACTGCAACGTAGATAGTGCTCAGTACCACAGCCAATTGTGATAATGTGTCAGTAACGCTGTGTACACCATTGTGATGGGGAAGATTGTATCTCCCAATGTATATAACTGATGTACATATTGTGATTCTTATTATTATCATGTGAATGAATGCGTGTATAAATGTGAGATATGTGAAAGAATGAAATCAGTATTATGTAAACTAATGTGTTGTATGACTGTGAGATATGAGAAAGAATGTAATTATTATTGTAAATACATAAATATTGTAACAACCAGACACTACAGAGAAGTGTCACTGGACAACACTACAAGATCCAGGAATTTACCAAGCCACTACAACGTGAGGTAATCCTGAAGGTATCCAGACCGAGGTGTCCAAGACGTTTTAACAAGGTACGAAAGATGACTGCGACAGTACAATCCGAGCAGAAGGCGGAAGAGACGATCCAACAGCTGATGGTAACAACTACTACTCCGTTTATAGAAGATCCATCCAGAACGGACCAACGTTGTATGAATGACATCACAACACATGTAATAGTACAGCTGTATACTTCCGAATTTTTGCATAGTAATATTAAAAGTATATAAATGTATGACAATTTTATTAAAATGTAATTTAAAATATTTCCATATACGGAATTGTATATGTCGATTTTTTTTTTAGGATGTAATCTCAGCATCGTAACTTGATTGCTTCTTTACAAACGTGACTTTTTGTGCACATTTGTCAATAAGGATCAAATTATGACACTAAGAAATGAGTTTGCAATTGTAATTTATGTCTTGTAAACGACGATAAATTATTGTTCCTAAATTTTCTGCATAATAACCAGGGAAAATTATTCTAAATTGTTGGTGATATGTAAATATGTATTGTAACCATTAACATGTGTGCTTGATAAATAACATGTCAATGTAACATCATTTAGATATGGACATTATATTGCCAAAACTGTTGACCTTCATTAGAAACTCTAAATAGAGGTCTGATGGAGGAGTCATCTCAGAGGGAGATGCTCACGGCTTGACCTGATTATTTTAGTATTTTTGTTCTTGGTTGTGAGGTAGGGGCCAGTTTAGCCGATACCTACCGGACTAGCTGGGTCACAGCGAGGTAATGCCCATTAAATAGATTGTACTTGACTGTAGTACTTCATAGTGCAACATAAGTGGTGTACACATATTGTTGACTATTCACCTGTATATATTTATTATAATTGTTAATGTATAATGTTCGACTTTGACATGTTTAATAACACCTAGATATATATTGTACATGAAAGGAAATCCTTTAATGAAAAAGGGGTGTGGAGAGTGTCAAGGTCTCACATCCGAGGTTGCGACGCGTTGTCTGTACCAACGCCAGACAACATAACAACACGCAACCCTGAGTAATGTTAAACACGGCAGAGAGAACGCGGCGTCGTTACCGACGCCCGGATAGGTAGCCACGCACAGCAATTGAGTTCACCCCGTGAACCGTGCAGGGGACACCAGCTGACGTGTGCGTGTAAGCGTGTAAGACGCCAGAACTGGCAGACGGGCTTAGATCGTTGAACGGACAGGTCGCAAGGGAATGCGAGTTGAGTTTGAATCTGCCTTGAGAGCTAGCCTGTATGACAGTGGGAGACTGGTTCGAACGCTTGTATAGTTTGACTGTAAGTGAGATGTTTATTGCTTGCATGTATTATTATGTATTGTAGTGATATTGTTTATGCTATAATGATTGTTATGGATTGTCAGTGCGCGATGTTTGTGCGATGATAAATGCGGCGCGTCAATAAAACGTGTGAATAATACTTTCGGATATTCACTTCGTGTGATTTGATAGTTTGATATTACTTCACACTTGCCAGAAAACGAGCTACTTGTCTTGTGTTATGCAAGACTCTGACAAAGAAGAAGAAGAAGAAGAAGTAGAAGAAGAAGAAGAAGAAGAAGAAGAAGAAGGAGAAGAAGAAGAAGAAGAAGAAGAAGAAGAAGAAGAAGAAGAAGAAGAAGAAGAAGAAGAAGAAGAAGAAGAAGAAGAAGAAGAAGAAGAAGAAGAAGAAGAAGAAGAAGAAGAAGAAGAAGAAGAAGAAGAAGAAGAAGAAGAAGAAGAAGAGGAAGAGAAAGAAGAAGAAGAAGAAGAAGAAGAAGAAGAAGAAGAAGAAGAAGAAGAAGAAGAAGAAGAAGAAGAAGAAGAAGAAGAAGAAGAAGAAGAAGAAGAAGAAGAAGAAGAAGAAGAAGAAGAAGAAGAAGAAGAAGAAGAAGAAGAAGAAGAAGAAGAAGAAGAAGAAGAAGAAGAAGAAGATATTCTAGAGTCTAGTTTTCTAGACTTACGTGATCTTCTTTGCCAATATATTAAACGATCATTTCTTTTGGTCTGTCAAAAGCCTTCTAAGGATATGTCATCACTATAGTTCACTCATTCTACCTATCGCTGTCTGTCAACTCTGATAGCGAGCACGTCTCAATTCGAGAACAATCCAACATCATCATCATCATCATCATCATCATCATCATCATCATCAAATGCCGTACTGGCTGGCGTAGTTGTTCATGGCTTTCCACAGATCTCGGTCTTTGATGTTCTAGAACACCTCTGCTGATGATATTCCTCCCTGAAACCGTCCCAATCCACCCATCCACGTCTGCATCTGCCTCTCTTCCCCTTGATCTTTCCAGTTGTCACGATGTTCTCTAATGCCTCTATTCTCATCACATGTCCAAAGAAAGCTGTTTGTCTCTTTCTTATTGTTGTATATAATGTTCTAGTTTCAATAACCTTTTCAGGCAGCTGTTGTTAGTTACGTTGCCAGTCCAAGGAATTCGCAAACTTCGTCTCAGGAACCACATCTCTGTTGCTTCCAAGCTCTTCCTAATTTGTTCATTTACATTCCAACATGCACAACCATACAGCAACACATGTTTCTATATAGAACTACAGCACTCTCTTTCATACATCCAATGATAGTGACATATTGCATATTGCATAAGTTATTCTTCATTTTCTGAAATGCAACTTTCGCTTTCCCTATTCTGCTCTTAATCTCTGTTTGCATCTTCCATCTGATGTTATAAATGCCTCTAGGTATTTGAAACTATCCGCTTGGTTAATAATTTTCCCTTTTATTTCTATTGCACATGTTGGTGTCACATTTTTCTTTGATATCACCATTGTTACTTTTTTCTTGATATTCAAGAAGAGCCCTTTGTTTGCACCCTCTGTTACTACAATGTCCAACAATTGCTGTAGATCTTTTGCATTATCCGCCACCAGTACTGTAACATTTGTATAGTGGAAATTGTTTATATTATAACCTTCGAAAATTATTCCTGTTTTCTCTTTGATCTCTTTCACTATTTCCCTATAGAGGGAGAAAAGATCCGGTGACAATTCAATATAGATGTGGTATTTGCAACATAAAGTTTGTAATGGGCATAATCACATACTAATATTATATATTTGATGACTTGGCACAATGGCGTGAAGAATATGACAAGCTATTTCGGATAATGTCAAGTCTCATCATATAACTGAGAGAATATCTCTGGGGTTTTTGCTGACATGTGTGCAATATTAATGATGATAAACAACTTTATTTGCCACCGGTTTATTCCCTCTGTTTCACCTTTAAAATTACAACTTTCCGTGGATGTACTACAAGGATCTGCTACATTTAAATGCCATTTTCAACATTTAGCCTTTACATGTAATGTTATATTCATATACATCGATTATATACAACAATTAGCATTCTAACGATCAAAACGATGAAGTCCACATGTTCGTGCGAGATAGAAGGAAAAAACTATAAAATACGTGTGCAACAGAGACATTACTATAAATGCAAATATCCGAAGCCACATTTTATGTGGATCGAAATATGTACAACTACAAGTGGCATATGGCATTGATTGATTGATTGATTGATTGATTTAGGAACCGACATCACAGCATTCGGGGCATTCCCATAAGCGCTCCGTCCCCATCCTCAGAAGCCAGCGAAGAATTCCAACCCCAATAGTACCAGTAGCAATCTGATTATATGTGCGTCTCGCCTTTCCTCTAAACGTCGAGCATCGGCCAAATCCCCTCGTCACTCCACGCTATCGCATTCTTGTCAGACCATGGTGATCCATTTGCTCCTCCGTGGTGTACACGTGCTTCCACAAGGCCGCAACCACGTCTGCCTTGTCATGCATCAATACTCCATCAAGTTCTGCAGAGACAGCCAATCTGTCCGCCTGTTCATTCCCCAGCACACCAGCATGAACCGGAGAAAATATCCAGCCAATGCTTGCCACCCGTGACTTCCGAAGTGATCCAAGACACTCGGCACGAAGCTTGCCTGTCCTCACCCTACTCAGCATGCTTTCTGAGTCAGTTACAATCACGATGTGTGTGTGCGTCATATTCTCCATCCAGCGGAAAGCTGCAGTGACTGCCTCCACCTCCATTCTTAAGCTAGATATTGTGGTATCATATGCCAGGCTCTCCTGCACTAAACTTCTACCATTAGACTTTGCCAAGAAGCCCCAGGCACTTCTACTACCTCTCAACACCGAACCATCTGTGTAGATAATAACATCACCCGGGCGAGCATTATCCTGAATTAGTTGCTGGATTTCCACTTCCGTGGCCCCTGCTGGCCACTCCCTGCACTCCTGGCTCAATGTGATTATAACTCTGCACAAGTCTGACTGCTCCGCTGGCACTCTGACCCACTCCTTTCCTCGGCTACTGTTCTCCAAGGGGCACACCTGTCTGATCGTATCCTCCGCCTGAGCCATCCATGATTTCCCTCTTATCAGTCGCTGGGCTTAACTGCGTCCAGCGCCTCATGCAATGGATGATCTGTGTGTCAGCAGCTACTCTGAGGTATGCATTCGCCTGCATCACCTTGAGCCTACCAGCAACAGCTGGCAAACCAAGGATGTACCGCATACACACCACTGGGGTGTCTCTGGTGCATCCCAGAATGACCCGCATAGCCTCGTTCTGTATGCGCTCCAATCTCACCAGCTGACTCTTTGAGACAGTGAGCAGTCCTAGTCCATAATCAATTGCTAAGATGATCAAGTGCTGATATAGTCGGAAAAGCATTCTCTGCTCTATGTCCATTGCAGCCATAGTTTTAAGTGCGTTGAGTCCTTTTTGAGATCTTGTCACAACCGTCTCCACATGATCCTTGAAGGAAGGCTCCTGTCAAATGTGATTCTCAGATACTTCAGTTTGTTCTCTCTGTTGATGCTTCCGCCATATAGGACCTACCATGAGGCTTGGAATATCAGCTCTCACAATCCTGTTGTCCAGAGAGCACCACAAAAAAAGCTGCCTTTTCCAGGTGGATAACAGCGCCCATTTCAGTGCACCAGTCAATCACTTTGTCTACTGTCGCCTGTAGTTCCTGGGCTATTTTCTCCCTATCTCTCCCCTGCCTATATGCAAGAATATCATCTGCAAATGTTAGTATCCTTCCAACCCCTAGTGCTTCTAGGTTTGCAATTTTACTCGTAAACACGTTAAAGAGCACCGGTGAGATTGCGGATCCCTGTGGCAGTCCCGGGGTTAAAATATGTGGCTATGAGGTCCATGCACCCAGACGGAGAGCAATCCGACGCGAATGTAGGATGTCCGCTATTCAGTTCACCAACCATGGATTGACCCCCTTCTCCATCAGTACGGTCATAAAAATATCATATCAAACTCTATTGTACGCATCCTCGAGATCAAGCGCCGCCGCCATCGTTTCTTGTCTACTCTGGAACCCCTCATAAACGTCAAATGCAAAAGTGGCTGCATTTGACCAGGTATCTTTTTCTGGCCTGTATCTCCCCAGGCCTCTTGGAAGATGCTTCACCCTTTCCAAAAACTCTTGCAGCTTGACACCGACTATCTTCTCTAAAACTTTCCCAAATGTATTTTGAAGGGTGATTGTGGTATGTTGGGAGGAGAATGCAGTACCCACCCTGGCCTGCTCCGTGTTGAAGTCAAGCTAGAAGGATGGGACTAATTTCGTCTGGAGGGGATGGGTCTTTGGAAGCCAACGTGCCCCATATTGGCTCAGGAAATCTAGGGGTTTCCCGGGAATATTGATTAAATACCTCCAACCTTAGCCTTCCTAGAAAGAGTTACTTATCTAGATCGTGTCCCCCACTTGTATCCATTTTCCCTTATAGGTGAAACGGTTACAAGAAACTTTGTATAATTTTAAGTTCTCCATTATGAATAACCTGGAACCTGGGTGCTTACAATAGTACAGGACGTTGCTTCCGATTCGTCGTTACCCAGCGCCACCTGTCTTTCCAGATTCTTCAAGTATGTGATTTAGTAAATTTAACTAACACATATAAAAGTTTTTGTAACATCACAATGTACTCGACAAAAGAGGAAGTAACAGTGAAAATCAGTTTATTGTTTAATATGCTGTGGAGATAAAAGCAAGCAGTGCATTACTGAAAACATGAATTACAATTATTAAACCAAGAGATAATGTCTACATCCGACTCCCATTGATCTAAGAATGTATCAGTTCAGATATTCCTACCAATGTCTCTGGGTTACACACATTTGTTATTGGAATTTCCATGGATTGAAGATATTGTGAATTAAATAAAGTCTCTGAACACATTTATGACTGGTCGATATTAATTGAATGTTCTCATTCCACTGAATATGCTAAGCCTTTGGCAATAATTCTTAATTTCCTTAAAGTTCAAGGGAAATCAATTTAGTTCAATAACGTTGGTGGTGAGATGGGACTGGATCTGACATGCTGGCTTTTGGAAAGACACCTAGAAACACTGAGCACTAGATTCTCTGGTAGTTATTAGGTTGGCAGCTCCTCTATGAACCGTTTTGCTTCAAGATAAGAACATAAAGTCTATTTGAAATAACTGATTCGGAGTAACTGACCACTTGACGCAATTTAGGAATTCCCAATTTTCTCTAGTTGATCATTGACATTGGTTCTGGTTTAGTCCATCCGTCACTCAACAGTCTGTCTATCCCTCTACTATTATCTTATCGACTTTGATATTCATTAGTCTGCTATAATCTGCCATAAATCTGCCATAAATCTGTGAACACCATCTTCCTTACATGACGTGAATAAACATGGTGATCCTATTTATATATGTTCAACTGATGATAGTTTTCCAGCTGACAAGAATGGAAAGGGCTACAGATAGAAGTGATAGAAAGAAGAAGATTCAGGAAGTATTTGCAAGTTAAGAGCTACAGTGTCTCTTCTTTGTACTGGTATCAGGCATCTTTCAATTCCTCTGGCAAGCTACATCCTCTTTTACTCTTGTACATAGTGATCTGTTTGGACTGATGTTCTCACAGAGGACACAGACACAGAGAATGACAAGGCTAGTAGATGAATGATGTAGTGTTCATGAAGGAATGCACACAGCAATATCTGATCCGGAACAGGGATGGTACAGAACAGGGTGATGATGATGGCATATCAATCATATAAACTCATGTTACCAAATCAGGGTTGCCTCAGATGTTTAGTCTGCCTAGTTATCTTTCCTGGTTATTCTTTCCTACTTCATCTGTCATTTCCTTTACCTACTTCTTCTAACACTGGGGTGATATATCCCATGTTAGTTAGAAGTAACGATGCATGAAAGCATATCTTCATTTACTTACTTTTCAGACAGGGGTGCAATATTACTAATGATATTTCCCATGCTGGTTAGTAGTGATAATGCATGAAAGCATATTATGTGTTTTACCTTTACTTGCTTTCCCAAGCAGGGTTGTGTTTTTCTAAACTGACATTACACATGTTGGATAGCAGCAATAATGTATGGAAACACATAATGAATATTCTCCTGTACTCGCTTTCCCAAACAGGAAGGGGATTTTACATAATAACACTCCACATGTTGGTATGAGCAATGATGTGCAGAAGCATATGATGAATAGCTTCATTCATAAGTTGATACAATTATTCTCATGTATAGAATGAATATTAAGGTGCAGGAGAAGTACTCCTTGTAACATTTCACACCGCCTCACATTCTTTGACAGTAACATATAACATAGAGATAGAGAGATGAGATAACAAAGTACAGATCATTCTTTCATTCCAACACCAATCTTCTCCCTCTTCGTTCACTGGAGTGCCTATACTGGTTGTTAGCTTGATTTCAGTTCGTCCAGAGTGCAAGATACAGTGTTGGTAATTCTGCAACTCGGTTCGAATATATCACAGCAGTTTAAAACGCTTGACCCGTCATTAATGCTAATCAGCCATGCAACACAATCTTTCCTCACATCACGGACGTTTAAAGACAAGAGGAAAAAACCCACTCATTCCTCATTCTCTCATTCTCGTGTGCTGAAGATTGGCTGTGGATTAAAAGGAGAGCAGCGGTCGCCACAGAGTTCATAACATGTCTTTTACTAAACCAGGCACTGAATTAATCTAGAAGCTGTAATGGTTTAGATTAGAATAGCAGTCTGGGCTTAGGCTTGCCTCTTCTCACAGCTTAAGATGTAGTGTACAGTACAGCACGTCTTTTGGAAACAGAAGATAAGGATGGAGGTAGATATTTTCTAGACAGTGATGGTGGAATCTGCCATTGCCCGAACAGGGAAAGAAGTAGCGGCATAGAAAATCTCCAAATTGAAGAAGAATATATTTTCTCTCGTGCTGGAACCTTCACACACGAATCCCACATACACAACGCTTTACCAGACGCATATATCAGCTACGTATCCGTTGTACATAGGCATTCTGACTTGAATCAGGCGAGGGACATACAAGTATAAGATACTCCATACGAAGTACACAACCGGCTTTCTAGGATATCAAACTGTATGTGCCCGATCAAGACTAGGATATCGAACTGTATGTGCCCGATCCTACCCATCAGCCCTTGCAAAGACGCTACCAAGTCGAGGTCGTCCAATAGTTTCACAAGATTCGAACACCTGACTTGTCCATCATCGAGTGACACTACTATTTTTAGATATGATACAACATTCCTGACATTCCGATGCGCTTTAGTATAGGCACTGTGTAGAACAATGTGGTATGCAGCTGTAATGAACTGAGTTGCGCAAAATGCGACAGTGATAATCCTAAAGCCGCTATGCTTTGAATGATCCTTGAATGGTTTTGGGAGAGGGATGAGATAACTGTGTACGCAATCCTTCGGTACTGATGATGTCCTAACGCTCTGGTTAAAGCAGACGGTCATCTCCTTCAGGTCTACATCGCTCAAAGCCTTCATGTCGCCATACCTGACCCCATCAGGCCATGGTGCCGTGTCTTTTGACTTTTTCAAAATATGTTTAATATCTTCATCCCGTATAATGTCTTCATAAGGCATATTCTTTATGGTGCCAGATAACTCCTCTCTAACTGCATCCCTGGTGTCCACATCATCATGATTGGTCTGCTCTAAAAATCTCTGGAGAAACGCCTCCCTTTTCTCTTTATCTTTTGTCACGCGCACACCATCATCTCTATAAATTGTTCCCACTGTCATAGGCCAATCTTTTCTTTGTATTTGTCTGTGCAGTTTCCAGAACTTTCGTAGTGTTTTATCACCCCCAATCTCATTCATGAAACACTCCCATTTTGCCTTTTTGGCCTCTGCAGCACAGCGCTTGAAAACCTCCACCATGTCTTTCTTGACATTTTCCGCAGTGTCCACTTCCTCTCGTGAGCATCTGGGTGTCTGTCGCACTTTGCTTAGCTGCTTCACTGCAGCTCTCTTTGCTTTCCAGGCCTGGTCTACTTCTGGGGTCCACCATGGGGGATGCAAATAAGGATTTTTAACAGTCCTGTTGCATGCCCCTTGTCTGAGTCGTCCAAGAAGGCTGTCGGTCCACTCATACCGGAAGGTCTTGCGCGCACTCTCAGCCTTAACTTTCCTGGATTTAGAGATCAGAACTGAGAATGGCATGTGATCACTCCCATGGTCATTCAAACTAGTCCACTTTACATCAAGGACTGATGACTGGGAAACAAGTGCCAAGTCAATAGCTGTGTCCGCATCGCCAGGTCTCATTGCCATTCTAGTCGGCCTTACATCATTTATTTATATTATCATACGGGAGTCTCCGTGGCGGAGTGGTCAAGCCGTTTGACTCGGGCTCCGAAGGTTGTGGGTTCGATTCCGGGCCGCGTCCTTCGGCTCACGGGTGAAATTTTCGGAGATTCCTGTGGGTCGTCGCTAGAGCTACGGAGTTCGTGCTTTGTGCGACGCTTTCAGCGCTGCGGAAAAAGACCGAGCCATATGGGATAAAATCCCGGTGCAATGAAGTCGACCCTGTCGACTTTTAAGCGACTTTTTTTTTTTACATCATTTATGCAGACAACATCGGAGTCCACCATGGCATCCGCAAGGGCATTTCCCTGTCGTTTTTCTCCACTGCGGTTCCAATCTCTGTTCCTCGCATTGAAGTCTCCACATATGAGTTGCCTATCACCTGGTAATTCCTCCAATTCCTTAAGCCAGTCCCAGTGTTCCTTTCTGACAAAACAGTCCACTGTGGCATATACATTTATGATGTTCCAACTTAATCCCCCAATCTCCATTTGTGGACCCTGGACCTCTCTTGCACTGTGATTCCACTGGTTCAAGTCATGTACCACATGCTTCACTCCTTCCTTCACCAGCAGACCTTGCCCACGTCTCATCTTCCCAGTAGGGTTTATATAACTGGCGTACCCAGGGCAATGGTATTTGTCTGTATTTAGCTCCTGGAGCATGAGAACATCAAGATCATATATTAGCCTCTCCAATACAGGACCTCTAGTCCTGGCACTACGACAGTTCCAATATCCCACTCTTACATGGTTGAGACCTAGTCTCTTCACTTTTCGTCTCGTTCTCCTGGCGCCTGCTCTCCTATTTCTATGCCTTCTTCTTACACCATTTCCTCGTCTTCTTCTCCTCACTCTCTCTCTCTCTTCGCTAGCCCATGAAGGATGTGTCAAGCGCAGAGCACGTGCTCCGTAGCTCCGGCGACGATTTCCTTGTTTAAATAATGCCATATACACAAAGTTTGGATATTGCAGGAAATGAGCCTAGTAGAGCATGCCTGTTAGATAAGGGGCAGGAGATGTCCCTCAGGAGTCCATACGCCTGGCGCCGCCCCGCCCGCATACCAGACGTTCCACATTCACGACCAATTCATCCGTGGCCATTCAGTCCTCAGCGCGTCGGTCCACCTTCACCTTGGGGATTTATAATCGGAGTTTTCCATCTCCTAGATTGGCTACTGTAATAGCTAACGGGCCCAATCTACCCGGGGACAAGAGATTCCAGCGCCTCATTTATGGCGAGCACAATAGATACATGCGTATGGGAAACAAGACCAATGCCATACACTCTCTATCACAAACGTTGTCTTAATCTCCACCCCTTCACCCCTCCCCCAACCCGAAGTAACATTCATCATTGTTCAAACAATCTATGTAATATGAAAGATGAGACTATAAAAACAATATGGAATGGCATGTTACATTACATGCATGCGCGCAACTCTCTCTCTCTCTCTCTCTCTCTCTCTCTCTCTCTCTCTCTCTCTCTCTGTGTGTCTATCTCTCTCTCTCTCTTCTTCTTCCTTCTTCTTCTTCTTCTTCTTCTTGGTGTGTGAGGATATGTGTGTGTGTGTGGGGAAATGTGTGTGGGTGGGAAAATGTGTGTGGGTGGGGGTCAGTGGGTGGGTGGGTGGCGGCATGTATGTTTGCCTGGTTCTGTGTGAGTGCGTGGAGGTATGTGTAGGTGGGTGGGGGAGGTGTTGGTGGCTGCGGGATATGAGAGTGGATGGGGGATGTGTCTCACAACATTGCAATATGCACTGTTTATGTTTACAACTTTAATTTGAAAATGTGTGTTTTTTTTTTTTTTCTCATGTGAATGTATCATGCGTAATATGCATTGTTTATGCTTACAAAATCCATTTGACAATGTTCCCCCCCCCCCCCCTATGTTAATGTAACATGCACATTTGATGAATGAAAGATGAGTGATTCAAAGGGCCGAATGTAAGAAGGGCCTGCGTGCCCAATTTATTACCCTTTAAAAATAAAGTTTGTTCGTTCGGTCGGTCGTTCGTTCTCTCTCTCTCTCTCTCTCTCTCTCTCTCTCTCTCTCTCTCTCTCTCTCTCTCTCTTTGTTCTCACACAGACACACACTCTCACGCTCATTCACTCACTCTACAGTAATGTGTGGTATATTAAGAGTTACCAATATATGTGCCGGATGTTATGTGATTCAAGTGCAGACATGAACAGAATACCACATGATTTCTGATACGACATCAGAAGTGTCTCTGGTCTTGTCAGACATATACCTATCATGCCTTTAGTTAATACTAGCTGTCTGTCTGTCTGTCTGTCTGTCTGTCTGTCTGTCTGTTTGTCTCTATTTATCTATCTATCTATCTATCTATCTATCTATCTATCTATCTATCTATCTATCTATCTATCTATCTATCTATCTATCTATCTATCTATCTTTCTATCTATCTATCTATCTATCTATGTTCGGGCCTTTCCCGTTCCCGTTAAAAATATTGATAGAATAGAAGAAGAGATAGGTAGATTGATAGTAGAAAATATGATTGGAAGAGATCTATCTTCATTCCAATAACTAAAAAGGGCAACGTGAAAGTACTGAAAGTAAATTTACCAAGATATCACGAATAGCCAATAAATGGCAGCCGGTGGGTTGACTGCAAAGAATATGCAACTAACTTTCTATCACACAAAATTACATATGTTTTAAACAAACGAAAATTTTTAATTTCAAAGGGTTAAGAATTGGGCACGCAGGCCCGTCCTACATTCTGCCCTTCTTCTCTATTTCCTCTCATACATTCTTTCATTCAACATCTCTTATGAAGAAATTCTTTAACAACAAAAGAACAATAAGCATTAACACGAATGAAAAATAATCAATAATACATGACTCGTTGAGGCAATGTTTAACATGGGCATCATAAATACCCAACGTGGGTGTAACGTGCCATACATATGGGAATGTTTAAAAAAAAAATTACATTACATAGAAGAAAAAATCATTTAATTTGATGTGGAAAAGAAATAAAGAAGAGTAAAACATCTAATGTGCTGTTGAAGAAATTTAAAAAGATGAGTTAGAAAATTGTCACGTGTTTAAAATAGATGCATTATTTTTATGAAAACTTTGAAAATGCCTTAAAGATAAACATGTTATAACACTTTGAGAAAAATGCAATAATTATTTAAATTGCATATATAGAAATGCTACTAAAAGTTATGTCCTTTGATATAACTTTTCTTTAGTTAAGTCCCCTTGCTATATATTAATTATAATGTAATTAAACAATTAAAGTTTATTATGTAAATAACTGTTTTTAAACTCACAAACTATGTCAGTTGGCTGCCATGGAATGAGAAGAACATCTGTAGAAAATTTCATCTCAATCGGATGGACCATTCACGAACGCAGAAAGGCCATACATCCATACATACATTGTCTTTTATACATATAGACTAGAGCCGAATGTCTTGTACTTCCTTTTAGCCTCATGTTGGCAGCTTCTGGGTCCGTCTCTTACAGGGCACGCGTTTGCCATTCCGGGGTTTGCATTGCTTGATTGGGCATGGGGGGAGGGGATGTATAATGTTATATTTTCACTTAATCGTCTATGTTGTTTTTAGTATACTGATGTTTGTGTGTAGTCTTGTTATATGACCAACACATCTGACTCGCAGTCTCTGGATCAGACACTGTACATTGCTAGCATTATATCCGCTAGCTTAAAGAAATATTCATATCTGGTCCTGTTTCATCTTGCAGAAGTAATTTACCCCGAAAGCATTTAATCTATGTTGTGAGAACTCTACTTGCTTGACTGTCTTTAGGTCATATTCATATTTCCATAGCTACACCTTTTCTTCATCTCTAGTTTTATTGGTGGTCGTGTCTGTCTTGTTTCCATTGCGCACCCAGAATAGCACAGTGTCAATAAACAGCTCGATTATTTCCATTGCAGTTAGAATAGAGAATCCCAGCCAAAGTCCCAGGTTCCCGCCTACATCTCCAAGCAGCATCTGCTTGTTGTATTTTGGCTGTGTGACAAACGCCATGACATCCATGCTGTCGAATCCGATTTCTAGTCTTAGAAAGTTGGTTTGGATAAAACGTTTAAGCGACATTTCCGATTCGAAAGTCATGTTGTGTAAAACAGTTTTGTTGACTTTATGTAAGACAAAGTCCAGATAAGGATCCGATGGCCAGAGTGCTGTTGAGATAACTTTTTCAAATGTGATTTGATCGCATGCAGGAAGGCATCGCTTAAAGCAGTCCAATCCATCTGTCATGATCAGTGTTTCAACTTCTAGATTACACTGAAAATCATTGCGTATGTTACAATACGGCACTGTCTGCCCTTTTGTTGGTATAATTCCAGCCATCTTAAAGAGTCCAGCATCATCACACGGCAGGTTTTCGTCACAACAATTGCATCTCTTGAACAAGGCCATCTGAAAGCAAGATTTCCTACAGGCGTTTTCCGTGTAGGCGTATTGTTCGCCTGAGAATAACGAGAGATGTGGGTTGTGTTTGCTGGATGCACTAACACAGTTGCCATAGGGTTCTGGCAGCTGACGTGTTACTGTCTGGAAAAAAAGCAATGAAAGTAATATGTATGACATAATGACAACCATACGAAGATAGCGTGAAAACAATTCACGTTCTTTTCTCCTCAAGGAAAATATGAGTTTGCCCAAGGAAATAAAAATAAAGCTACCTTCTTTCATGTACTCATTCCCACAATTATAATAAATTTCTACATTGGCTTGAGAAACATATTAATATATATCGATCGACACTCACAGAAATAGAGGACATAAGTGGAGGTTTGAAAGCACATGAGGCAATATGCAAATTAAAAGCAATAGTTGTTACACTAGGTATCGAACTTCTTTCTCTAAATGACGACAGAATCTTGCCCAAGAACACACGTGTATTTGGACATACAGCCAAATAGACACCCATACATACACAATATGTAGCTATTAAAGTTGTATCTTCTTGTTAATAAAACAAAACAGCCAAGTTTCATTGTCATGCTATTAATATGTCCTTGTTCTCAGTTTCATCTCCACATGAAGTATAATAGACAAAAAACCAACTCACTGATAGGCGTCGCAACATAAAAAAAGCAACATGTTAATTCTTATCACACACAGGGTATCCCGAGAGAGAAACCTTAGAACAATTACAATAAACCTACAAGGAACTATTGGAAAGAGCACACAGAAGATGTTTACATCTTCCCCAACAGTTCACTAGGGTGAATAGACGAAGAAAAGAAGAAGAAGAAGAAGAAGAAGAAGAAGAAGAAGAAGAAGAAGAAGAAGAAGAAGAAGAAGAAGAAGAAGAAGAAGAAGAAGAAGAAGAAGAAGAAGAAAGAAGAACAAGAACAGGAACAAGAACAAGAAGAACTACAACAAGAACAAGAAGAACAAGAATGGGAGTTTGTGGCAGTAGATAACGTAGACACCATGGTTTTAATTCCGCGGTTATGAATTAAAAGGCACCAGGCGTTGTGATTTAGGTGATTGTAAGTTTCATAATTCCTCGTCATACCGATTCATTCATTCATTCATTCATTCATTCATTCATTCATTTATTCATTCATTCATTCAGTAACATGTCATTTGCAGAACCTCGCTCCCATAACAACCTTCCGGAAAACATCTCGCTCACAAGCAAGATGCCCAGCGGCCGATACACCCATCTGCCACATCCTACACCAACCTTCTCTTTGGTCTTCCTCTTCCTCTCGTCCCGGGCATATACTCCTCCATTATTGTTCTCTCCAAACTTTCATGACGTTTCATATGACCAAAAATATTTCAATTGTCTTTGTTTTATCTCTTTAATAACCAATCAATCAATAAATAATGTGCCATGCCGGAAAGCGTGGGCGGTCATGACTCGCCATTTCACTCGATCACCAGAGTACTGGATCAGCTCAGTGTGCCTGTCTCGACCATGCAATGTGGTCAAGCCATCCAGGTATTTACTTCTCAGTCTTCCCCTTGGCCTGTTCCCTTCGATCTTGCCAGATGTCACTAAGTTCTCCAATCAATTTCTTCTCATAACATGTCCAAAAACTTTTGACTGTCTTCGTCTAATTTCTCTAATCAATTTACGATTTTCATTTGTGTCCTGTAGTATTAGGTTATTGGTTTTTCTGTCTGTCCATGGTACTCTTTGCATTTTCCTCAGAAACCACATTTCTGCAGCCATCAGATGTTTTTCAGCTTGACTGCACATTGTCCAAGTTTCACATCCATATAAAAGTACAGGTTCTATGTAGCACCTCAACACTCCTTTTCCTCGTTTCATCTGACATCTTTTTATTGGTCAGAATGTTTTTCATCTTGCTAAAGGCTACTTTCGCCATGGCGATTCTTGTTCTAATCTCTTCAAGGCATCTTCCATCAGATGTTATGGCTGTTCCGAGACAATTGTACCGATTCACTTGTTGAAGAATATTCCCATTTACTTGTATATTATATTGTGATATTTCGTTCTTCCTAGTGACGACCATAATCTGTGTCTTTTTATAATTTGATTCTAATCCCAGTTGTTCACTGTGTGCAACAACCGCGCCTAGTAATTGTTGCATATCCTGCTCATTGTCTGCAATCAATACTGTATCATCTGCGTATCTAATGTTATTGATGTTTCGTCCTCCAATGCTGATTCTATTTATATCTTCTACATTTCTGAAAATATTTTCACTGTATAGGGAAAAAAGATCTGGAGACATTACACATCCCTACCTAATACCTGCCATAATAGGCTGATATTGTCCCACTTCATGATCAATCCTTATGGATTTTAATAAGTTTAATGTCTTTCCCATCAATTTGTAGATATGCAAGCACATCTACCATGTTGACTTGTCTTACTCTATCGAAAGCCTTTGTGTAGTCAATAAAGCAAAGATGTATATCTCTGTTTACTTCTATAGAACGTTCAATAACTGAACGCAGCATATACACAGCATTTACTGTCTCCTTTCCTTCTACAAACCCACATTGTTCTTCCCCTATTTCAGGCTGTATTTTCTTCTCCACTCTTTGCATGATATTTCGTAGCAAAATCTTTGTGATGTGACTTATTATATTAATTGTTCTATGTTGATAACATTCCAAGGCTCCTGATTCCTTAGGGATTGCAATAAATTCAGAATTACATAATTCAGAAGGTATATGTTCGGTATCATATAATGAGTTCAGCTAGCTGAGTTCAGTTAGTAACCACCCTTCTTTCATATTTAGATCTTGACGTATGGATGCATTTGTTCTTGTCTGTATCCAAGATTTTCTTAGAATGAGTCTAAAATATTTATATTAAAAGGCATTCATGTGCTGTTCAGTTTGTTTAGTAAGTGCCCATGTCTCAACGGCGTATGTTGCAATAGCAAAGATGTTTGCTCTTGTTTTTTTAGGTCTATCTGTCCCACGCCACAATTAATTCAGTTGTATTAGTGAATATCGAGTCATATATTCTAAATTGTATGGCAACGTTCAGAAAGCAACGACAATCTTAAAATAACCTGCGGATGATTTGGCAGCAGAATGCTTTGCGTTGATTTCGATGGTATGTGACATCGCCGAACAGAATTCAATGGCAAATTACTTACTGAACTAACATGGCCTAGTAAATCACCGACAGTCAATACATGTTTGGCTTGATTGCAACGTCCTGAGAAGAACATACAACTAACTTTATTTGTTAAATCGGAAGACAATATTTCTCCCCATCAAGGCATGACAGTTCCTCTTGATCTAATACAGTTTGCCTAGCTCTTAACATTTCACACCTATTTTATCATGCACAGAAGACGTCGGCTTGATATTTGCCGCACGTGATGGAGTGTATACACACACAAACGTAGTTATAATGCTATACTTCTGTTACTTACACATGTGTAGTAAACATGAAATAACAAAACCACTTCAAGGAATAATCGTTACCTTTCTAATCCCGATATTAGTTGTAACCCCCGGCTGAGCAAAGATCCCGCCATCTTCTGGAAATGGCATCTGGTTATGCTCGTGTACAATGACCTTTAACCCTGCAGTTGGTGTCAAAAATATGTAGTCCCGATGCTCTATGTCCAGTTCCAGTATCAGCCCATTATGTGGTCCCGGCTTGGTTGTGTACCTGTGTTCATTTCAAACGTCAGTAGTTAAGTTGTTGTTGCTGTCATCCACTTATGCCATTAGACGTCGTGGGGAGGGGGTATTGAAGTTCCAGCGTCTATAACTAGCACCTTTTCTCTAATTTCCTCCGCATTACTCAGAATATTTTTTAAAGGATTACGTAAATTCCCCACTGGTTTGCTAGATCTCTCATAGTTTTCTTACCTTCTTAACTCTAATTATCAAGTGTATCGTCTAATCTCCACTTCTGTTCCATGTTTCGATGAGTGTCAATCAATACCTATGCATTTATTTATGTGCTATTTAATGGCCTCTAGCGTTGGTATTTCTCTGTGTTAATTTTGTTTGGACAATCTTGTTGCAAAAATTAAAGATCAGCTACATGTCCTGCAAATAATCGATTGCTTGTGAGTTCACTTTTATAAAACATATTCACTTGAAACAAGAAGTCAGATACAAGTTGATGTCCCTGGATGTTGTATCTTTTGACACGAGTGAAGTTAGTGAGTTATTACAGATAATGTTAGTATAGTTTTAGTATTTTACATTTTAATAGTATTGTACAAAGGGATTGTGAGAAGCGGTAGATAGCACGCTTAGATGCCGGTTTGTGGTCTTGTGTTGAAATCCCCATTGGAGATAGTTTTAATTTTTAAATCAAAGCTCGACTCAGTCTAAAATTGGTACCAGTAAATGTCAAAAGTAGTCTAGATATTGGTTTTGTCAAGAACATTCATATATACCTGTACATTAAGGTGTTGCAATATAATTTTGACATGTACAATCCTTCATGGAAATAGTGTTGGTGTATTGGCTAGTATATTGGCCTGCTGGTCTGATATTCATATATTAGAATCACAATGCAGGATTATTTATGTTTAATTGACAAGGATTCCCAGGTCGACTTAGCATACACTTGGCACAATGAAATGTCTCGGGATGTAAAAGTTGACATCACGGTACTGACCACATAACCCATGCAGCCATGATTAGTCCATAAACATGACAGAGCACTATATAGCCAAGTCTACAACAACGTTAAAAACGGGGGGAGGAGGATAAAGAAAAGGAGTTGGCGTAAGAAGAAGAGGAGAAGAAGGACGAGGATGATGAAGAAGAAGAAGAAGTAGAAGAAGAAGAAGAAGAAGAAGAAGAAGAAGAAGAAGAAGAAGAAGAAGAAGAAGAAGAAGAAGAAGAACAACAACAACAACAACAACAACAACAACAACAACAACAACAACAACAACAACAACAATAATCAGAAAAAGAACTAGAATAACAGGAGGACAAAGAAGAAGAGGGGGAGGGGGAGAAGGGAGGAGGAGGAGGAGAAAGAAGAAGAAGAAGAAGAAGAAGAAGAAGAAGAAGAAGAAGAAGAAGAAGAAGAAGAAGAAGAAGAAGAAGAAGAAGAAGAAGAAGAAGAAGAAGAAGAAGAAGAAGAAGAAGAACACCAAAATAACAACACCAACAATAACAACAACAACAAGATTAAGAACAAGAATAGGAAAATTAAGAGGAGGAAGAAGAGGAATAGGGGGAGGAGCAGGAAGAAGAAGAAGAAAAAGAATAAGAAGAGGAAGTAGAATCCCTCTCATCGCTTGTAGCGTTGTGCAGCGTGTTTGTTTTGACCGTTTGTACTGTCATGTACGTCTTAACATGTGCACCTTTTTCTGGTGGCCATCTTCTGTAGGTAAATCAAGGATGTACTGACAGGCCGGGCATAAGGTATCATTTGTGCAGCAGCGTGTTGGTCTCATTGTTTCATTTTGCGTCCTTCCATTTGGCAATCTTGCTAGATAAATCTTGTTGACAATGAATAGACATTTTGCAGTCTTTCTAGATAAGTGACAAGATCTCAAAAGGGACTCAATGCACTTAAAACTATGGCTGCAAAGGACACAGAGCAGAGAATGCTTTTCACACTATACCAGCACTTGATTCTCTCAGTGATTGATTATGGACTAGGACTGCTCACTGTCTCAAAGTGCCAATTGGTGAAATTAGAGCGCATACAGAACGAAGCTATGCGGGTCAATCTGGGATGCACCAGAGACACCCCAGTGGTGCGAATGCGTTACATCCTTGGTCTGCCGACTGTTGCTGGTAGGCTCAAGGTGATGCAGGCGAAGGCTAACCTCAGAGTAGTTGCTGACACAGATCACCCGTTGCATGAGGCGCTGGACGCATTTAAGGGTCAGCGAATGATAAGAGGGAAATCATGGATGGCTCAGGCGGAGGATACGATCAGACAGGTGTGCATCTTGGAGAAAATTAGGCGAGGAGAGGAATGGGTCAGAGTGCCAGCGGAGCAGTCAGACTTGTGCAAAGTTATAATCACATTGAGCCGGGAGTGCAGGGAGTGGCCAACAGGGGTCACGGAAGTGGAAAACCAGCAACTAATTCAGGATATTGCTCGCCCGAGTGATGTGATTATACACACAGATGGTGTGACGAAACGCGTTTATCTGTCTTGGGTCGTCAAGATCCCGCACTATTTTGGCGCGTCATCAGGGGACTTTCCCAGCTAAAAATAGACTGAGGGAAGCCGATGGAGGACTTATTATCTAGAATCTTCTCAAACACCGGAATTCGAGTAACCCGTGATGTTGGGTATTGCTCTAAATTCTCGTGCAGAGAGATCTAGAAACTCTAGGCGGGGAATGACGGTTTCCCGAGAAAGTGTATTTTCTCAAGAAGCACTCGCTTCTAGTGCGCATTGAGTTGGCACGAAGCGGGAAATTGGCTAAACCAGTCATTCACTTACTTTTGTTCGAAGAGAACAGACGCAGGCCTGATGTGAGCCATTTTTGTGTTGCGTCTCACCTCAACCATGATTTGGCTGACTGTTATGGAAAGGAAGCTGAGAAGCCCTTGAACAGTTCTGAAGCTGACTGGAGATCTGGTTTCTACTCATTCAGGTAGATATTTGTTTAAATCATTTAACTTTGTACGTGTGTTCCACACGCCATTGTTCTAACCTCATTACCTATGCGGATGCCCTTGCATACTAATTAGCAAACCGATCGATAACGTAGTTAACGGTGAATCGTGGGTTTGTTTACCGTGTGCTCGCGAATCAGCTGTTAGGAACGCCGTAATGTGATGTGGGCGATTTGGGTTCAAAATATATGTACCATATATTGCCAATCGTTGCATCTATTAGGTTGCTGTGTTAGAATAAAACATAGTTACTTGTGCCGGATGGAAACTTAGATTATGTCAGTCAGTTGCTGAAGCCAGAAGAACGGTTAGAAAACCAGGTAAGTTGGTAGGTGGAGATTCAGACAAAATTGTGCTTAGTTACTAAGTAAAGGAAGAACTTCGTTCTGTGCCACCAGGAATGATGTAACTATTGGGTAATAACTTAATAGGGAATTCATTGTGTGGAACAGCGGATTTCTGTGGAAAGGTAAGTGGCTTTGGTGCTATATCTATATATATATATATATGATGTGACATTGTGTATATATATTAGGTCATGGCATGGGATACTTCCTGGGGTAATTCCGAACGCCGAATAGCTCGACGCGTGATAACACTGCGTGCCGTCGCGATGTAAATATGCGTTCTGAAATCTTGTCTGAGCTATCCTGTTTCTTTCATACTGGCGCTAGTGCGAGTGAATGCTAAGGTGCTGGAAGTATGGAAGGATGCAAGGAGGCTGTATGAGACTGGGGAAATATAGGATATGGGGGATGTGAAAGCAAGTTATGAAAGTATGAGTTGGTAGGCCAAACCAACGATGAAGTTCAGTCCACGTAAAGGCTACACCACTTGGGAGGACAGAACTGGAACATTACCCTTGGAACATGTGGGGAACATGTATTCTCAAGAAGGCTTCTTGACTCTAAGGCAGAGTCTGATAAGAAGAGTTTGCTATGGCGTGGGCAGGTGGTCCCACCAGCAAACAGGCTTGTGTACATATTGGATGTGATCATGTACTATTCCTATATCCCGAGGGATCGTATATTGATCAAGATTATGTTTCTTAATGAACATTGATGATGTTAGGAACGAGTCCAGGGACTCTTTACCTATTTGTTTAGTTCGATTAAATGAGAACAATAACAGCCTTGTATCACTACTGACGTTAGCGACGACTGGTAGATGATTAGGGATAGGTGAGACCTATGATCAGACTCGTCATTCTGATTTCTTGCTCTGTTTGACGGGCTGTTCTGTGAGGCCAGCTGACATTTGTGAACCTATGCTTTACTACTCTCCATATAGAGATAATGCTTTGGTTATATGAATAACTAACTAGCATGACTGAGGGTTGAGTAGTTATTGGTAGGATGCATGTGGACTAATGTTTGGGCCAGTATACTCTCACCGGTCGCTCTTCCTTTTCAGGAGTTTGCCTGTTGAGGAACCAGTCAACTATAATTGTTGTTGGCAGGAAACCACTTCGTGTGACAGAGCGAAGGGTTCAGTTCTTTACTTATCACGCCAGACTCAACCACACCATGTACCCAATGTGATTCACCATGCGTGAAGTTTGCTTCAAGACATACAACTGCCCTGAAGGTGCACGTGTGGGAAGTGATGGTTTGTGATCGTTTTCAAATAATAGAAGATACTCTGTTTTTGCCAGGAACATTTCAGCATTTTGAGTAATCATGCTCAACGAAAGGAAACACCGGTCCGTCTATTATGACGGGGGTTCTGCCTAAACGCAGAAGTAACTGATCTTCAGACACTTGAATGGTTCTTTGGACAGCTCTAGGGGCAGGTCTTGAGAAGAACTACACCAGTTATGGACTTGGAGCAGGTGTAAACCGGTGGAAGGGACTATGGATTATAGTCCAACCTGAATTGTTTCCGTGAAATAGATGTCTGATTCTATTAATGTACTGTCTCAGTAGGAAGATATAAACTGTGTTCGAGTAGGACTCAGTAACATTTTTCAGTAGCCATATCTGATTCTACAAACAGTGTGACTGTAAGAGACCATTGAATTGGTCAGTGACATTTGTTCATCCATGTTCCTGTGATGTGATGAAGGGACCATTGAATTGGTCAATGACAGATCGGTTCTGCAGTGGGACTGTGCTAGGAGTGACAGACCATTCGATTGGTCAGTGACTATTTAGTTCATCGCAGTAACGAATACTTGGAGCCAAGTCCAGGAGGATTGTCTCCAACTCGATAGTGTTCGAGAACTGTATTACCAGTGACTCCGTGGGAGTGATATAGATGCAGTTGGTCCAGTGAAGTGTAGTCCAGCAGTGACTCTATTGTTGGGGATCCACGTTCGGGAGACGGAGTGGTCTCCAAGGTTCTAGTCATCTCACTGGAAGGAAGCCGGGTGAGTGGCGGACCGACTGGACGGGACATCTGCATCCACTCTACTTCTCAACTCGATGAAGACACCTACATCTCTAATTCTGTCTCTACTCTATCTTCTATTTGTGTAAATAGATTCTTCTATCAGGATGTTCATTTCAGTTCTATATTCTCAAGGGTAGAATAAACTTTATGTAAGTTGACTTGCTCTTTGTATAATGATTGAGTGTGGTCTCGGACGATGCCTAAGTGTTCATTGTTCAACAGGTGTAGGTAGTTAGTGGGGGTTTAGAATCTGGAGGGGCTTGTAGACGTAACTAACTAACATGAGATCAACCACAGAGTAAAAATGTGTATCTGCTCGTCCAACCCCTGGGGCTAGAATACACGGGAGTGCCAGAGACATCTCGGGTGTGGTTCACTCTCACTACCCAAGGTGAACTCGATACGATCCGTTACAGAGTGGGGGCTCGTCCGGGATTATTCCAAGATCTTTGTGTGTTGTAGACCTCTCACATAGGGATAGGGACGTAGTCTTTATCCTCTACTTCAGTCTACATAAGATTCTACTACTTCTACCTATCTCCTAACTGTCTGACGGACATTTGTGTTGTGGTGATTAGTTAGTACTATTGATTATTGATTCATTGTATTGCTTCACCCACACATACTTGAGTACCCACCTATCATAGTCAACATGTCTACCCAAGAGTTAGACTTAGACAAAGTTCAGGAAACTGGACGTAAGTCTGGTCTTGAAGGAGATGCTTTGAAATCTTATGTCCAAGAGGTGGAAAGAAATTTTCGCCAAGAGGAAAGAGAGAGGAGGAGAGCAGAAATAGAACTGGAAGCCAGTAAAGTGGCTCTTGAGGAAAAGAGGATAGCGGCTGATACTGAAATGAAACGGCTTGAGTTGGAAGCCGAGAAAGAAAAACGTGACCATGAGTATCGAATGAAGCTACTTGAGGCACAAGTGCCTGCTACAAGTGTAACTGAAGGAGCTATGGGAGGAGGTGTACCTCCTGCCCCAGAGTCAACCAGTAGACGTGACTACCAGGCTATGAAATGGCCTTTACAGCCGTTCGAACCCGAGAAGGAACGGATAGACCAATACTTAGAGAAGTATGAAGCCATGTCTATTGCAATGGGTCTAGACAAACAGAAATTGTGTTTGAAACTCTCCCAGGGACTCCGTGCCGAAGGTTATGAAGTGTATGCACGCTTGCCACCGGGTTTACAGAATGATTACCCGGCAATGAAAGCGGCTCTCTTGAAGAGATTCGAGATCACAGCGCACTCATACCGACGGAAGTTTCGGACGGCGAAGCGAGAACCTGGTGAACTGTTTTCAGCATACAGTGTGAGATTGAACTCATACCTTCTTAAATGGATGGCCTTGGCCGGATTTAATGAGGAGTATGAAAGTTTGCGTGAGTTGATGGTTGTAGATCAGATGCGAATGCAAATGTCTAAACCCTTGCGAAACTTCTTAGGTGAGAATGGGGCGGAGAGATTAGATATAGTCACCAAGTTAGCTGAAAGATATGTTGAAGTCTATGGCGAGACTGGGGACACCAGTCCAACAGATCCGAGATCGAAAGATCCGGATCAAGGTAAGTCAAAGAAGAAGTCAAAGAAGACCAAAGGTTTGGATGAACCAAAGAAACAGGTAAACTCTTTAGAGAAGATCTCTAACGTCAACCAAGGTAAGAATAGCCCACCTAGTTCTCCAAAGAGGAAGTGGAGTGAACGATGGTGCAAATTCTGCAAGTCCAGCACTCACAATACGAGTGAGTGTAAGAGTAAGCCCAAGGACTTTCACTTTGCTTGTCTTGCAGAGGTTAGGGATAGATCTTGCAGGAAAGTGAAGTCGGTTGATGGGAATGGAGAAACTAGACGACCTCCAGTGGTTGAGAGAGTAGAAGTGAATGGGCGACAGGTGATGTGCCTCTACGACACAGGATTGCAATTTTCAGCTGTAATTGCATCCCACCTGACAGGCCCAGAGCAACTCACCGGGGAGATGACGGAGATACAGCCAGCCAGTAGGAGTGCTGTGGCGTTACGTTGCCCGATTGCCAATGTGGAGATTCGGAGCAAGTACGTTACTGGACGCATTCAGGCGGCAGTCGTACCGGATCCTCTCTATCCCCTAATTCTTGGCCGGAAGTACGTGTTTCTGGGCGAACCAGAACACCCTAGCATCCATAAGTCTAAGCAGGTCAGAGATACAGAGGAAGAGGGTCTCAAAAAGGTAAGTCTCCGAAATACTCACCCGGATGGAATGAGTAATGCTCGGAGCAAGGATGCGACGGAGTGTCCTTGTTCAGAATGGTTGCCCAACAATGAAAACCCGTTAACTCAGGTTAAGTTCAACTCTGATAACCAGTCACCGTTAATTCAGACTGGAACAGAGAAAAGGCAGAGGGAACGTAAGTTGGTTCCTGAGAGCTTCAGAGCTAATCTGCTGCGAACGGTACATGTCAGGTCCCCAACCGGACATCTGACTGTAGGGACAACCAGTAAATGTCTATCCCGGTACTATTGGTGGCCGGGAATGACAGGCGACGTGCGCAGGTATATTAGGTCTTGTCCGGAGTGCCGTAAAGGCACACCTGATAAACGGACGAAGACGAAGATATCCTTAGAGGTTGGAGACCGAGTTTTAGTACTCCTCCCAATCGAGGGGAACGAATTCGAAATCGGGTGGCAGGGCCCATTCCTAGTGGATAAAATGGGGCTCCACAAGCACTATGGAGTGGTGATCCTGGGAAAGTCTACTACTTTCCATTCCAGTCTCCTCATGCGCTATGAGGGGAAGCCCGATGATAAGTCTACCAGCCCAAGGGCGCAGAGATTCGCTGAAAGAACGGTTCGGGGTTCAGGTCAGGTAGCGGAAAGCCTGTCACACCATAGGCAGACCTATATGTATGTGCAGGTACCTTCTTCGGTTCAGCCCGGTGCTCGGGGGAACATGACCGGCCAAAGGAACACCCGCAGTGCTAGCTACACTGAGAACCGTGGTCGGAAGAGGTGGGTTGTGTCAGAACGAACACAGACCCTTGGTCCTTCAATCCGACCGACTGCAGTCCAGCTGGGTCCTCGAAAGGGGAAGCTGGAGTTGCAGAAGTCCAGTAAACTCTGGCAGGAACGATCGTTAAATCAGATCGAGACGGGAGCTCTGGTCCGCAGGACACTGCGAGATGCCCGATCGCAGTAGCGGAGTAGGCGTTGATCACCCGTGATACTGAATAGCTTGTCACCCCACCGAATGTGGTAAAAGTATTCTATACAATATTGACGGGTTAGACTTCCTCACCCGCCATCCGGTCTCTTAGAAAGAAGAACGAACGACATAGACAGCTTCTGCGTAGAAGTGGAACGACGGGGTCGATCCTCTTAAAGTGGGGGCCTATGTGACGAAACGCGTTTATCTGTCTTGGGTCGTCAAGATCCCGCACTATTTTGGCGCGTCATCAGGGGACTTTCCCAGCTAAAAATAGACTGAGGGAAGCCGATGGAGGACTTATTATCTAGAATCTTCTCGAAACACCGGAATTCGAGTAACCCGTGATGTTGGGTATTGCTCTAAATTCTCGTGCAGAGAGATCTAGAAACTCTAGGCGGGGAATGACGGTTTCCCGAGAAAGTGTATTTTCTCAAGAAGCACTCGCTTCTAGTGCGCATTGAGTTGGCACGAAGCGGGAAATTGGCTAAACCAGTCATTCACTTACTTTTGTTCGAAGAGAACAGACGCAGGCCTGATGTGAGCCATTTTTGTGTTGCGTCTCACCTCAACCATGATTTGGCTGACTGTTATGGAAAGGAAGCTGAGAAGCCCTTGAACAGTTCTGAAGCTGACTGGAGATCTGGTTTCTACTCATTCAGGTAGATATTTGTTTAAATCATTTAACTTTGTACGTGTGTTCCACACGCCATTGTTCTAACCTCATTACCTATGCGGATGCCCTTGCATACTAATTAGAAAACCGATCGATAACGTAGTTAACGGTGAATCGTGGGTTTGTTTACCGTGTGCTCGCGAATCAGCTGTTAGGAACGCCGTAATGTGATGTGGGCGATTTGGGTTCAAAATATATGTACCATATATTGCCAATCGTTGCATCTATTAGGTTGCTGTGTTAGAATAAAACATAGTTACTTGTGCCGGATGGAAACTTAGATTATGTCAGTCAGTTGCTGAAGCCAGAAGAACGGTTAGAAAACCAGGTAAGTTGGTAGGTGGAGATTCAGACAAAATTGTGCTTAGTTACTAAGTAAAGGAAGAACTTCGTTCTGTGCCACCAGGAATGATGTAACTATTGGGTAATAACTTAATAGGGAATTCATTGTGTGGAACAGCGGATTTCTGTGGAAAGGTAAGTGGCTTTGGTGCTATATCTATATATATATATGATGTGACATTGTGTATATATATATTAGGTCATGGCATGGGATACTTCCTGGGGTAATTCCGAACGCCGAATAGCTCGACGCGTGATAACACTGCGTGCCGTCGCGATGTAAATATGCGTTCTGAAATCTTGTCTGAGCTATCCTGTTTCTTTCATACTGGCGCTAGTGCGAGTGAATGCTAAGGTGCTGGAAGTATGGAAGGATGCAAGGAGGCTGTATGAGACTGGGGAAATATAGGATATGGGGGATGTGAAAGCAAGTTATGAAAGTATGTGTTGGTAGGCCAAACCAACGATGAAGTTCAGTCCACGTCAAGGCTAAACCACTTGGGAGGACAGAACTGGAACATTACCCTTGGAACATGTGGGGAACATGTATTCTCAAGAAGGCTTCTCGACTCTAAGGAGGAGTCTGATAAGAAGAGTTTGCTATGGCGTGGGCAGGTGGTCCCACCAGCAAACAGGCTTGTGTACATATTGGATGTGATCATGTACTATTCCTATATCCCGAGGGATCGTATATTGATCAAGATTATGTTTCTTAATGAACATTGATGATGTTAGGAACGAGTCCAGGGACTCTTTACCTATTTGTTTAGTTCGATTAAATTAGAACAATAACAGCCTTGTATCACTACTGACGTTAGCGACGACTGGTAGATGATTAGGGATAGGTGAGACCTATGATCAGACTCGTCATTCTGATTTCTTGCTCTGTTTGACGGGCTGTTCTGTGAGGCCAGCTGACATTTGTGAACCCATGCTTTACTACTCTCCATATAGAGATAATGCTTTGGTTATATGAATAACTAACTAGCATGACTGAGGGTTGAGTAGTTATTGGTAGGATGCATGTGGACTAATGTTTGGGCCAGTATACTCTCACCGGTCGCTCTTCCTTTTCAGGAGTGTGCCTGTTGAGGAACCAGTCAACTATAATTGTTGTTGGCAGGAAACCACTTCGTGTGACAGAGCGAAGGGTTCAGTTCTTTACTTATCACGCCAGACTCAACCACACCATGTACCCAATGTGATTCACCATGCGTGAAGTTTGCTTCAAGACATACAACTGCCCTGAAGGTGCACGTGTGGGAAGTGATGGTTTGTGATCGTTTTCAAATAATAGAAGATACTCTGTTTTTGCCAGGAACATTTCAGCATTTTGAGTAATCATGCTCAACGAAAGGAAACACCGGTCCGTCTATTATGACGGGGGTTCTGCCTAAACGCAGAAGTAACTGATCTTCAGACACTTGAATGGTTCTTTGGACAGCTCTAGGGGCAGGTCTTGAGAAGAACTACACCAGTTATGGACTTGGAGCAGGTGTAAACCGGTGGAAGGGACTATGGATTATAGTCCAACCTGAATTGTTTCCGTGAAATAGATGTCTGATTCTATTAATGTACTGTCTCATTAGGAAGATATAAACTGTGTTCGAGTAAGACTCAGTAACATTTTTCAGTAGCCATATCTGATTCTACAAACAGTGTGACTGTAAGAGACCATTGAATTGGTCAGTGACATTTGTTCATCCATGTTCCTGTGATGTGATGAAGGGACCATTGAATTGGTCAATGACAGATCGGTTCTGCAGTGGGACTGTGCTAGGAGTGACAGACCATTCGATTGGTCAGTGACTATTTAGTTCATCGCAGTAACGAATACTTGGAGCCAAGTCCAGGAGGATTGTCTCCAACTCGATAGTGTTCGAGAACTGTATTACCAGTGACTCCGTGGGAGTGATATAGATGCAGTTGGTCCAGTGAAGTGTAGTCCAGCAGTGACTCTATTGTTGGGGATCCACGTTCGGGAGACGGAGTGGTCTCCAAGGTTCTAGTCATCTCACTGGAAGGAAGCCGGGTGAGTGGCGGACCGACTGGACGGGACATCTGCATCCACTCTACTTCTCAACTCGATGAAGACACCTACATCTCTAATTCTGTCTCTACTCTATCTTCTATTTGTGTAAATAGATTCTTCTATCAGGATGTTCATTTCAGTTCTATATTCTCAAGGGTAGAATAAACTTTATGTAAGTTGACTTGCTCTTTGTATAATGATTGAGTGTGGTCTCGGACGATGCCTAAGTGTTCATTGTTCAACAGGTGTAGGTAGTTAGTGGGGGTTTAGAATCTGGAGGGGCTTGTAGACGTAACTAATTAACATGAGATCAACCACAGAGTAAAAATGTGTATCTGCTCGTCCAACCCCTGGGGCTAGAATACACGGGAGTGTGGTCTCGGACGATGCCTAAGTGTTCATTGTTCAACAGGTGTAGGTAGTTAGTGGGGGTTTAGAATCTGGAGGGGCTTGTAGACGTAACTAACTAACATGAGATCAACCACAGAGTAAAAATGTGAGACACCTCGGATGTGGTTCACTCTCACTACCCAAGGTGAACTCGATACGCTCCGTTACAGATGGTTCGGTGTTGAGAGGCAGGAGAAGTGCCTGGGGGTTCTTAGCAAAAGCTAATGGTCGCCGTTTGGTGCAGGATAGCCTGGCATATGATACCACAACATCTAGCTTAAGAATGGAGGTGGAGGCGGTCAGTGCAGCTTTCCGCTAGATTGAGAATACGATACACACTCACATCGTGATTGTAACTGACTCAGAAAGCATGCTGAGTAGGGTGAGGACAGGCAAGCTTCGTGCAGAGTGGCTTGCTTCGCTTCGGAAGTCACGGGTGACAAGGATCTTTTCTCCGGTGTCTTGCTGGTGTGCTGGAGAATGAACAGGCGGACAGATTGGCTGGTTCTGCAAAACTTGGTGGAGTATTGATGCATGATAAGGAAGACGTGTTTGCGGTCTTGTAGGAGCACGTGTACACCTCGGAAGAGCAAATTGATCACCACGGTCTGGCAACAATGCGACAGTGAGGGGTGACGAGGGGATCTGGCCGACTATCGACGCTCAGAGGAAAAGCGAGACGGACATATAATCAGATTGCTACTGGTACTATTAGTGTTGGAACTCTTCGCTGGCTACTGAGGATGGGGACGGAGTGCTTATGGGAATGCCCCGAATGCTGTGATGTCGGTTCATAAATCAATCAATCAATCAATCAATCAATCTAGATAAGTCTTTTTGACCGTTAGTAGACCCAGACCAAATCTTATTTTGCACAAATGCCATTTAATGAAGGAAGAGCAGTCACGAATGAGATGAAGTGTTGGCGATCCGTTTCAGTCGGCCATCTGTGTGTAGATGACTACTAATTTTATCTATGAATTCAGCTAGAAAAAAGGATATATTAATGTTGTAAACTCTAGTTCTGGGGGATACTAAGGGGCGATTCTGAGGAGTGTGGATGCCTACCTTAGACTTAGGAGACACTTGGTTAGCTCAATGTATAGGGCTGGGAGCTTGAACAGACGACAATGTGACTTAACTTCTTATGTGGAGGTCAGCATGGCCGAATTGATAAGCGCGCTTGTTCGTAAACATCCGGTGTGCTGATGCCGAGGTTGTCAACAGTTTGTTGCATATCCTTTACAGGACGTAGCAGTCAACCCCAGCGTGTTTTGGCTGTTTGTTATTCCTAGGTAAGCTTACGTTCAGTCTGTCATTGCTTTCTGAACGACCGGCACCCACACCATTTCATAAAAAAATACCGAAGTAAGGTGGTCTGCTGCCAAACCACCCATAGCTGTGTTTTGAACGCGGGTATGCAGGATTACAATCTACGTCTGCAAAGCAACGGATGCCGAGGTAGAGGGTTAAATATTTACTTCTCGTCCTAGATTTGGGAACGTAAATTACAAGTACCTATGATGTCGGAGTGGGTTCGCTCGATGGCGAGGAGCAGTGGTAATAGGGGAAAGCTGATCCACACGCAAAAATCAGCCCAGTGCACTAGAAGTCCACGTATATAGACTATGCTTCCGTTCATAGCGAACCAGCGAAAAAAAAAAAAAAAAAGACTTGTGTATTGTGCCTTCCCGTGACGATTCCAGGGCCCACATGTCAAGCAAAGAATAGTAAAACTGTAACCTAATATGCATGCCATAATAGACATCTCAGGAGGGTTGGTCTGAAACCGGCTAGCTCATCCAACTGAATTCTAGTGCACATTCCAACCAATTATGGAGACTTATAGAAAAAGCGAGGCGTCTGACCACCGATGATCTCGTTGGTAAGCGATACAGGAACCTAGACCTCTTTGGCAATGATAAAATATGGTGTGGCCCGTGTAAAATTTCCACACTTTAATAATACCACGGGAATTGGAAATCTCAATGAATAGACCTTAATACGACTGTACTGGTACAATTTTTGTTTAACAAAAATAGTTAGTTGCGTATGCTTACAGCATGTCGCAGTCAACCCCAGCCGATTTGGCTATTTGAGATTTCTTGGTAGGTTTACGTTCAATAGTTTGCCATTGCTTTCTGGACCACCGGTACTCATACCATTGTATAAAAATCAACACAAGGCGGTTTTCTTCCAAATCGCTCGTGGCTGTGTTTCGAATGCGGTTTGCGAATTGCATTCGTAACCCTTTGGCTACAACGCCTGCTGGCACAAATGTTAGAGGGAAAATAGAAACCCATTAACGGGTAAGTAAATGCTACACCTACCTCTCTTGAGATAGGACAAAAGACAAAGACGATTCAGACATCAGTAGAAGCTTGCATTGAATGCAAATATACACTAGTTAAATGCGTACATGAAGAAAACACGTTTGACATACATTAAGTCCGGGTCTTCAGTTGCAAAAGTGTAACAACCTCCGGTTCCTTCTATTTCTGTGAAGTTTTGCGCCGAACACGGGTGCTGTGATAAGAGAATGTAGAATTAAGGAAAACTATAGGATGTAACAGCATAATAAAGTTATAAGAGAATGTTATAAGAGAAAATTAGGGAAGACAATGAAATATAATTACATAATAAAGTTATAACAGACTGCAGAATTAGGAAAGACAACAGAATATAACAACATAATACAGTTATAAGAGAATGTAGAATTAGGAAAGACTGTAGAATATAATTACATAATATAGTTATAAGAGAATGTAGAATTAGAGAAGAAAATAGAATATAACAAAATAATAAAGTGCAAGTCCTACAAATATCTCTGAGTCTCTTCTGTATTCTATGATAACAATGATACAAAGGCTGTCAACCAATTCTTTCCTAGCTGTCCTTTCTTTTTTCTCTTGCAGCTTCCTCTATCTCTACCTCATATTATTCGTCCACGTCTCTTATTCTCTTCCTTTATTTCGTTTGCAATGTCCGTTCCAGAAACAGGACTTTCTAGTTATACTACTTTCAGGCTTACTCAACGTCAAATGTATTAACGTATTAATACACCTCTGTGGTTTCAAATAACAGATATAGGCTTTCTCAAGGTCAAATTTATTAACCTTCTTAATATCACATTGTGGTCTCGCACAACAGATATTATTTCCCCTTAATTATTAATTTAAAAATATGAATACCCTTTTGTGGTTTCACATAACAGTTATTAGGCTGATGGCCGAGACACGATGATTTATTATTAACATATAAACTGATTTCAACAACAAATCATGTACACCTGTATTTCTTTACAAAAATAATAATTCCTTTGAGCTAAAGTAGATTGTGAGAATGGACTCCCGGTATCCATCACAACTAGTATAAATGTAACCTTTTAGATGAGATAAAGTGTAACAGCATTTTTAGTGCAGTTGTTTACATAATGAAGGCACAGACAATAGTGCACGCTTAATTTTAGTGTCACTCTTAACCTGTGTCTGGTTAACATGAACACCAGACAGGTAATCGTACAAAGCTGTCGGAAGAGAGTGCCTGTGGAGTGAGGCCAGTTTGCCTCACTTGGATCTACAGGCTGTCGCCAAGGGAGAAACTCAATCTAAGAAATGTAATAGATGATTCGCTTCCTTGCCTACAACCAGACTTTGGACTAAATTTTGGCCCATAATTTTAATAGATCAACGACTGTTATGAGAGCAAATTGTTCTAGGCCATTCCAGGGCTTCAAACAACATGTCCTATATTTTAAAAAAAAATACAGTTACCATTTTTGTTATATAATTTTTCAACAAAGCATTAGACTGTTTCTGTTATATGAAATGTCAGGAACAGAACTCTGAACTGTTCTCCACTTTCATTGACCTTACCAAGGCTTTTGATGCAGTCAGCAGAGAAGGACTGTGGAAGATTATGGCGAAATATGTTATATATACGTTTGTCCAAATAGTGCGGCGATTTCATGATGGTATGCAGGCAATATTAGGAAAATGGTGAACTGTCTGAGTACTTTCCTGTCACCAATGGAGTGAAGCAAGGATGTGTCCTGGCACCAACACTGTTCAGCCTCATGTTTTCAGCTATGCTGACGAATGCCTTCGAGAACAATGACATTGGAATAGACATCAACTACCGCATGGATGGAAAGTTGTTCAATCTCAGAAGGCTGAAAGCCAAAACCAAAACTAACAACGACACAGTCAGAGAACTGCTGTTTGCTGATGATTGCGCTCTATACGCCAACTCAGAGGCAGACATGCAACATAATGTTTCAGCTTTCTCATATGCCTGTGCCAACTTTGGGCTCAATATCAACTTGGATAAGATTGTAGTTATGTACCAGCCAGCTCCAGGGAATAATCACACCGTGCCAGATATCAAGGTAAACTGTCATAGACTAAGTGTTGTGGACAAATTCACCTATCTTGGCAGCAATATGTCACAAGCTGCCAAAATTGATGACGAAGTGAATGCAAGAATCTCCAAGGCCAGCGAGGCCGTTAGCAGACTGTACAAAACTGTATTGGACATAAATGGAATAAATCTGCAAACAAAGCTGAAATTCTATAAAGCAGTTGTATTATCCACACTCCTATATGTTTGTGAAACATGGACTGTTCATCAGCGACATGCTAGGAAATTAAATCACTTCCACACAGTCTGCCTTGGGAAGCTATTTAAAATTAAAACGCAAGACAAGGTCCCAGACACTGAAGTTCTAAAAAGAGCGTCCATGCCCAGTATCCGTTATCAGTTCAGTTATCATTTATCAGTTGGGGTATCTTCATTGCACTTCGGACAGGTCCATAGGTGCTCAGATTTCCCCCCCCCCACCCCAGCATATGCATCAGCGTTCGGTGGCTAATAGTGCCAGTTCTGTGAAGGTTGATGAGGCACCTCTTTTTCCAGATGTACCTCTCGTGTCTGGCCGTGTCAGTTCTTACTCCCAAGGCTTTCATCCTGGACAGCGATGTGGATTCACTGATGTCAAAATCCTCTGTTCTCGACATATCTTTAAGGACGTTAATAACATTGGCACGATCTGTGGGCTTGCCATTTGCAGGGGGTGCAGAGCCAGCCAGTTTATCAGCTCGACTCCTGCATATACCGGGACGAAGATGAAAGTGACTTTACGGACAACAGACTTCCTCAGCGACTCAGACCACTGTCTACGTACAGATCCGGCTTCGACCTTCCGAATCATGCTCATTGAATCACTTAGTACACACACGTTGGTATAATGCTGTGATTCTAGCCATATGAAAGCCTGTGTAACTGCCATCACCTCCATCGTCATGCTGCTCGTGGTCATGGAGTGGGTACAACTGGATTCTTGAACGGTTCGGCCCGCTGAACGGGCTGTAAATGCCCATGCACTTCTCTGCTGCTTTACAACAGATCCATCAGTATAGAAAACACTTCGGGGCTATCTGGGTGGTCATAGATGAGCGCGTTGACCTCTGCATTGACAGCGGCAGCGTTCTGCTCTCTGCACCGTCTGTCGAGTGTGATAATCCAGGAGAAAGTGCAATTAAAAGCTGGAGGCACCGGCACCCATTCCATGCTGGGGTTGATACTGGTAAGACTGCAGACCTGTCTGAAGACATATTCCGCCCGACACATCCATGATTTGCCGATTTTTAGCCTGTCACCCTTTTCTCTGAATATAGCTTCATGCAGAGGGTGCCGCTCATCTGCACTTATTTTCAAGTATGCACGAGCTCCCCAGATCTTGATCCTGTGGTTCATTGTCGGGAAGTCAAGGAGGTATCTCATTGCTACACAGCTGGTGTTTCTCGTGAAACAAAATGATGCGCATGGCTTTGTTTATTACCTTTTTAAGTCTTCCAATCTGTGTAGGACTGACAGTGAGGATGGCCAGGGCATACTCGATGGGTGAATGCACCAGTTCTTGGAACAGAAGTATTAGCAGTCTTTGCTCGATATTGTAGACAAACCTTTTCGAGCTTTCGTTATAACATAATCGACACGATCTCTAAAAGACAGGCTATTATCAAGCCTCACGCCAAGATATGTCATCGACTTGGTTCTACTCAAAAGGCTCCTATAAATTCACACTGCCGGCAAGTCTGTGGTCACAATATGGTTGTTTAGGGAGAACCATATAGCCGATGCATATGGTGGGCAGATGTCAAGGGCACTGGCATCAGCTCACCATGAGGATAATCGATCAAGTTCGCTCTGCATATCATTGGCGACCGCCAGTCTATCTCTACACTGTTGATACACGAGAATGTCGTCAGCAAATGACAGAGTCCTATCCCTCCCGTCGAACTGTTGTTCAGTGATCGGCACAGTATACACGTTAAATGGTACTGGTGACAGTGGTGAACCCTGCGGCAATCCTGGACATATCGTTATCGGCTCAGAAGACCAACTCCCACATCTTAGCACCACCTTCCTTTGTAGCAAGACAGTAGCTATCCATCGTACAAGGTGAGGATTCACTTTCAGTCTGAGGAGGGTTTGCATCAAATGCTCGAAGGATACTTTACTATATGCGTCCTTTAAGTCTATGGCGGCCGCACATGTCTCTTCTCTGACCTGAAATCCTTCGTAAACATCTTGAGCAAAGACTGCGATTTCAAACATGACTCTTTGTTACGTCTGTATCCTCCAAGTGTGGGCGGGAAGCAGCCGAGTTGTTCCAAGTCACAAGCAAGTCTGTGTGCTACAATTTTCTCCAGTAGCTTGCCAGCAGTGCTCTGCATCGTAATGATTCTTTAGCCACTTATCTTGGAATGGTCTTTGTTCGGTTTTGGCAGCGGCAGCAAGTAGCTGTGTAGCCATTCTTCTTTGATCTGACCCCTCTGGATACTGGTGTTGAATTCTCTGGCCAGTTCTTCCATGTCATCATCTGATATCATCAATAGGTCACCATATCGGATGCCGTCTGGGCCTGGGGCGGTGTTAGGTGATTTCTTGAGCATCGCACGTATTGTCTCAGCTGTGATTATGCATTCTTCGTCTGTCCCGACCCCCTCGATCAACTGAGAGAGTGTCATTGTGGTCCTCTGTCTGGCGGGCTCGTCTTTCTGGTCAGTCTGCTCTATGTAGCGTGCAAGAAGGGCCTTACCTTTACCCACATCCGACTTTTTCCATGTGAGGTCTGCGCCTTGAAAGTCTGGAATACCCCTACTTTGTGCAACACCGTTCATGCTCTTATGGAGGCGACAGAATGTTGTAAGAGATCGCTAGGTGCACACCTTCATTCAGAACTCGTCCCATTTCTCGGCCTTGGCCTGTTTGGCGCAGGACTTGAATAAAGTCATCGTCCTATGGACCTCAGTCTTCAGGTTCACCAGCTCACCCTGTGGCATGTTAGTCTTTCTGGCTTTTTGCCAGTCTTTGACTGCTTGCCTCTTTCCCAGACGTGCCTTCTCGACCTCTCCATTCCACCATGGTGGCTACAACCATCTTTGTCTCCAGCGTGAGGAAGTTTATTTTCTTCCTCTAATCTTGCTTATGGCGTCTTGACCAGTGTTGTCATACGGTAAGGCATTTGTCTTGTTTCCTTGACTCCTGGCCCTGTCTTTCTCGAGCAGGATGACACAAGGGTAGTGGTCTCTGTCGTGATACCCCAGTTTTCCCCACCGGCACCTTGGTGCGATGGCGGGCGACACCAGGACCAAGTCAATGATGCTGTCAGAATCACCTGATCGAGTGGCCATTCTAGTGGCCTTCCCATCATTCAGACAGACATGAGCAGCAGATGCCAGGGCGTCCTCAAGATCTTCTCCCTGTCTATTGGTTATGCTATTCCCCCATTGACTGCCTCTGGCATTGAAGTCCCCACAGTTGATGATATGCCTTTCATCCATATCGAACAAACTCTGCCAATTTCGCACGTCGACCTTCACATTACGCGCATAAATGTTCACGATTACAAGCTGCTCTGACGTCATTATTCTTAATGCCTGCACTTGCAGGGCATCACTTTTCCAGGCGGACATATCGATCTCAGACACCAGTATGTTGTCGCGAACCAGAATGGCCAATCCGTGGTGCCGCCTATTAAAGAAGCCCTGAAACCCCGCGACATTGACTGTTCCGTTGCCGAGCTATGTTTCTTGTAAGACCACAATGTCGTTTCCGTAGAGTAGGTTTTCAAGAATGGGTCGGCGTTGACTAAATGATGCACAGTTCCAGTACAGACTCGAACGTGTCCGATGCCCATTCTGCCACATTTTAACCGCGTTCTGCATGCACCTGCTCTTTTACCACGCTGTGTCCTTGCTGGTCGTCGTCTGGTCGTCGTGTTTGGCATAAGTATCGCTACCGGGCGCCGATGATATGCCGAAGGGTTTCCGGGCGCGCGTGCACGAACTCCGTTACACGGTCCGAACTCCATTCCACCTCGAAAAACACACTTAAACTACAAACTGTTAGGTAAAATCACGTTCCATTCCAGGGGGCGAGAAAATGTCCCGCCATCTTGCTCCAAGGGAGTATACTCTCTTCCGCCTAGTATCCACATTCTACTAATGAAACATCAGGTTCGCTGGGCTGGTCACTTAATTCGTATGTCAGATCACAGGCTTCCTAACAAATTTTGTTTACGGCGAGCTGCGTTGTGGTAAACACTCTCAAGGCAGCCAGAGGAAACGCTTTAAAGACACTTTGACAATCTCATTGAAAGTTTTTGTAACTCATCTTGCCACCTGGGAGACTGCTGCTAAAGACCGTAATTCGTGGTGTGCATCATTAAATTAGAGTGCAGTCACTTGTGAAGCAACCAGGACTGCAAGAGCTGTGAAGAAAAGGCTGGACAGAAAAGCCACTGCAGAAGATTCTCCTCCTGGAACGTTAATCATTCTTTGCCCACATTGTCAAAGAACATTTCAAGCCAAAATAGGCCTGACCAGCCATCTTAGAACTCACGTTCAACCCCACTGGATGATATGAATTGTCATCTTCATTCTTGATGGACAAAACACACACACACACACACACACACACACACACACACACACATATATATATATATATATATATATATATATATATATATATATATATATATATATATATATAGTTTCTGTGAGAAAGCTGTGTATATATTTTGTGACTCTGTTATATTGTTGCATGACAGAGCACTGGGGGTTGTAACTTTCCGCAAGAGCGGTAGCATGGACAACTAGATCTGCTGTCTCGAATCTTTTATACAGCTTTAAGTCTTCCCTTCTGTTTCCTGCACCATTGTAAGGGTAGTTGAATTTCTTCCGGAACCGATAGTCATACCTTCCTAGCATTACATCGAGCCAACTCTTCTACTATTCCTTTTGTGAGTAGAATGCCCGATAGGGTCAGTCTAAGTGTCTTCTATATTGCACGTGGGGGAATCTCTCTACTTCCGAAGACCACGCTACACTCCCCATTAACTGTTATGATCATTAATGACATTTATTTTATAATAATGCTAATTATCCTCTTGCGTTTCTGATAGGCACCTTGCCGTTTTGACAGACGATAGTTTGTACAATAGAGTTATACCTCTCCACAACACAAAGCTTGGGCTGAGTTTAGAGACCATGTGTTGTCAATGCAGCATGATCCCGCTCTCGACATGCCTAGTTTACTCCAGATGAAAGGTAACACCATTACGTATGGAACAAGACAAGCTTTAGAAGCTGCCGTATCAACAAAGCAATGCTCTAACTCTCCGCCTATCGGAACTTCCATCCTAGACCAGTTCAGACCAAGGATCAGTGTCTGGTCAGTAGTATATAATGGGGTAACTAATTATTATTTTAGTTGCAGCACATTCGTAGTGACATCATATTGTACTATACGAAAAGTCTAGCACCTAAGGGTGACGTCACGAAACTGCACCTACGGTGATTTTATTTTGTAAAAATTGGAGGGTATTTTCTTGGGTCTGTGTGACTACTTCCTGTTGACTACTTCCTGTTGTCACCTCCGGTCCCCAGGGAAGGGGGGCGGCGGGCGTGGCAGGCGCGGCGGGCGGCGGTGGCGGGGTGGGTTCGAGTCCCATAAAATACTTATGTAGGTGGATAGATGATTATTAATAGTCATGGATCCGATATGGAAACATCCTTTTACGGCTTTGATTGCGGGATCAACGGTGTGTGGAAAATCCGTCTTTGTGTAAAAGTTTCTGACTCATGTATCAGACATGGTCGACCCTATTCCAGAGGAGATTATATGGTACTACGGAGAATGGCAATCCATGTATGAGACTATGAAAGGCATTCAATTTAACGAAGGCTTACCTGATATGGAAAAGTGGACGGGCGATAGAAGTCGTCTAGTGGTAATAGATTACCTAATGTCCGAGACAGATGATAGGGTGACTAAGCTTTTTACTAAAGGTAGTCATCATCGCAACCTCAGTGTCGTGTATATAGTCCAGAATCTCTTTGGGAAGAATAAAGAGCATGGAACCATCAGTTTGAATTCACACTACCTAGTGGTGTTTAAGAACCCACGTGACGTATCTCAGATTACCAACCTGGCCAAACAGATGTATCCAGGCCGCGTGTCATATATCCAAGAGAGTTTTAAGGACGCGACAGCGACTCCACACGGTTTTTTGCTATTTGACCTTCGACAGGAAACACCGGATCAGCTCCGCTTACGAAGTCATATATTTCGCGATCAGCGTCAAGTCGTCTACTTGCCTTAATAATATGTCCCACCAAATAAAACGTCATGGAGCCATGCTGCGATTTCTGGGCGAGGCGAAGCCGGCTGACACCAGCTCAGAAGAGACGATTGCGGCGGCACAAGAACAGTCTGAGAGCCATTAGGGACAGTGGATATCAAGGAACAAAAACCCGAAGTAGCCGAGACACCACTTCAACCGACACTGGCTAAAGGTCAACCAACGCCTATTCAACCAACACCAACTAAAAGTTAAGTAGTCGAACAAATAGTCGAGACAACACCACGTTACAGAATCAGGCGAAATAAGAAGAAGAGTAGGATATCTACACCCAAGTGGGAAAAATGGCCTCGCAAATAAGAAAATGTTACTACGACCCTCAGACACCTGGAGCCTACGGCGGAGCCGCCTCTTTAAAACGGAAAACTAAATTGAAGACGGTAGAGACTTGGCTACGACATCAGTATACGTATACTTTGCATAAACCTATCCGTCGTCGTTTCCAGAGACGTCAAACCGTAACCGGTGTTATAAATCAACAGTTTCAATCCGACTTGATAGATATGAGAAAATTACAAAGATACAATGATGAGATGTCGTACCTAGTGACGTGTCTCGATGTGTTTAGTAAATATGCTTGGGCCATCCCGATCAAGAAGAAAACGGGGAAAGAGCTAGTGGACGCCGTGAGTAACATTTTTGCTGATAGAAAACCAATAAATTTTCATACCGATAAAGGATCGGAATTTGTCAACCGGACTTTTTTTAAATTTCTGAAAGATCGAGGAGTACATTTCTTTACCACTGAGAATGAAGATGTGAAAGCCGCGATAGTGGAAAGGTTCAATTGAACTCTGAAAGAAAAAAATGTGGCGCTATTTCACCAAGACAAATAAACTTCGCTACGTTGACGTGATAGATAAACTGATCCGCAATTACAATGGATAGTATCACAGAAGTATTAGCATGGCGCCAGAGCAAGTTAACAATACGATTCAAACGAGGTGTGGAATAACCTGCATCAGAAGTCTATCGACAGAAAAGTGTATTTTACACCAGGCGGTCGAGTCCGACTGGCTCAACCCAAACAGCCTTTTAAAAAGGGGTATACGCCCTCGTGGACAGAAGAACTATTTACCGTCAGTCGTATAAATCAGACCAGTCCGGTCACGTATGTGCTAAAAGACGATTCAGGGGAGGAACATCAAGGCTAATTCTACTGAGAAGAAATACAACTAGTCGGAGACAAGCAAGTGTACCGCGTCGAATCAGTATTACAAGAAAGACCCAGGCGAGGTGGTAAAGAGTACTTAGTCAAATGGTTCAGGTATCCCAAGTCATGCAACAGTTAGGTCTCAGATCTAACCATATACTAATGGAAGAAACCAACGTGGAAACTGACCCACAAAATACCGCAGTAGGGGAAAGAAACTCGGTCTGGTGCATGTTTGGTCGGCGAGTGCCGCGACTAGAGGTTGCCTTCTACTGTCAACTGGACGTTATATACACCGTCATTGGCGCATCACTATTCAATCTGTCTCGAGACAGCGTCGACGCAGCCGAGGGCAAGTTGTGGATGGCTCTGCTAATCAGCTGTCTGGGTTACATGCTACCAAACCCTAAAATATGATTTTCTACGTGATATTAACGAGCAATGCTTCGCCGAACATGTTTCCCAAGAACACTCCAGGTCACTATTTCGTCAAGTTACCGCAGACTATTGAGGTGAATCAGCATTACGAAGTGGGTCTGACCAAAATTAAATTTCCCAACTACTACTGGAATTGTGCTAGAGCATGAAATGTGGATAAGATACAACGCACCAAGCAGAGGAAATTCCAGAAAACTATGTCCCCCAGGCCTATACAGCTCACCAGACGCGTTTATTGCGGAGCTGAACCGAATAAAGAAAGAGTCGAAGGTCGATGATCAGACGCGAGTCAGATTCTATTTCGACAATACCTCAAAGAAAGTCATCGTGAAAATATTCAAAGTGGGGGATGTGGCTATGTTCAGCCAAAAGCTGAAAGATATATTAGGGCTTCAGTCCTCGAAGATATCACATGCCAACCCATTAATGGAAGGCCAAGAGGCGCTAGACCTGAATAACGACCTGCAAAATATCTACGTCTACTGCGATCTCATGGCGACGAGACCAGTCGGAGACGTCACGGTTCCATTACTGAGGACGGTTCCTATCATGAGTCAGCTGTTGGCTTCGGTGTATCGCGCCTACGACAAACCTCATTACGTGCCGCTGAGTTGGTACTCCTTCTACACAGTGGAAATCCTTTTAACCACCGATACCGGTACAACCGTCTCATTCACTTCCGGAACTTCAGTGCTGACGTTACATTTTCAAATACGGCGGAGATCAGACCTAGAATAATGAAATACATGGCGTTGCGTCGAAATCCCAGACTATACGAAGACTTTTACTGTAATCAAGCTGGACATGGCATGCCGATCTTTGTGGGTGGTTGGAGTCAGAGAGGTCGTGGCATCGGCAGTTTCTTCAGTGGACTCGGTCGCACGATTCTATCCTGGCTAAAGACCGGTGGGAAGGCCCTACTCAGAGAAGGTCTCGTGACGGGTCTGCGAGTGGCCCAAGATGCTTTTTATGGTAGGAATGTATGGGATTCCTTCAAAGAGCACACCAAACAAGCCGGTCAGCGTCTACTGCAAGGAGCTGTCAAACACGTTAGCCAATCAGGTAGCGGTATTAGGAGAAAGAGACGTACAGCGCCACCTAGGGAGCCCAGTAAACGTATAAAACTAGCCCCCGCGCATCGTCGAGCTCATAAGAAGAAGCAGCAGCACTCGGATATCTTTGCATAATGGCTCTGATTCACCATCATTCTGCGAGTGTCTTCATTCTGGTCTGGATCTATTTAGTGTACCACCCACGCAGACCGCCGTGGAAGAGGGACAGTTTCTGGAGATACATCCTTTAGCGTCGCTAGCCCGCGGCGCACCTATAGAATTTGCCATCTCTGGTGCTAGCAAAGAGTATCTGGATCTGTTTAACACTATCTTACACGTCAGAGCTAAAGTCTCACACTACCCAACGGTGACAAACTACCACCTACGGCCGATGTCGCTCCTGTCAACTATTACCTGCACAGTTTATTTTCTCAAGTGGACGTCTCACTCAACGACACGCTAATCACCCACAGTGAAAATACGTATCCGTATAGAGCCTACTTGGAAGCGACGTTGAATCATGGGGAAGAAGCCAAAAAGAGTCATCTCTCAGCCTCCCTCTATTACTATGACACGGCCAAATTCCTCGATGACACGCAAGGCGAAAACAACAAGGGACTAAGAACACGACGTCAACTAGCCAATGAGAGTCAAGGAATTGATATGATGGGTCGACTACAGGCCGACATATTTGTGCAAGACCTCTACATGATAAACGGTGTGGATGTGAAAATTAAGCTGACTCCGAACAAGGCCACCTTTAACCTATTGGCCCCCGACGGAGCGCTTGATTATTCATCTATTATAACGCATGCCACGCTGGTGGTTCGTAAAGGCAGACTGAATCCGGCCATCGCCCACGAGAAAGCCTTGATGAGAGCCAACGCGAAATTCCCGTTCAAGCGTGTGGTGCTAAAAACATTAGCTATTCCTCAGGGTATGCTATCACATACACAAGACAATCTGTTTATGAGTCAAACACCCACTCGCGTCGTGATTGGACTTGTTACATCAGTAAATTTTAACGGTTCCTACAGCTATAACCCATATAATTTTCAAACTTTTGGTTTGACGTACCTGAATGTAACCATCGACGGTCGAGCTGCCAACAGCAAGCCACTGACCATGGACTTTGAACGCAACCAATACGTACGAGCGTATTTTGGTACTAACCTAGCCATGGGTCTAGTAGGCAAAGACGCCGGAAACTCAATTGACTATAATCAATTCAAGTATGGCTATACGCTGGACGCCTTTGATCTGAGTCCCAGTTTACTGGACAGAGACCAGTTTGAGATGCCGAGGATGGAGTCTTTAACACTGGAATTTAAGTTAAACACACCCACCCCACAGCCATTACAAGTCATCGTTTACGCCGAGCACGACGGGATAATTGAAGTCTCCAAGACCAGACAAGTTCTAACAGATTACGCTTCATAATGAACACGCAGCAGATTACTAGAATACTACTAGCTGATACGTATGTTCGTCGAATACAGGTCAGAGTATGCGCTCGAGATTGGCTACCCTGACATCTAGATAGAAGCAGACCAGCGGCGTTTATTGTAAACACTGACCCTAGCTATAAACCAGGTTCCCACTGGGTCGCCATGTACTATGACGGGTCAGGCAAATGCGAGTACTTTGACTCATTTGATCTACCACCTTTACACAGTGACCTGTACAATTTTATTGACCATCATTCAGACACAGCGCTCATGTATAATAACCGTGTCTTACAAGATGTGTTAAGCAACGCCTGTGGCCTCCACGCTATCTATTTAATCCTGATGAAAAGTCCTGGGGCGAGCATGACCCGCATTCTCCAGCCCTTTTCAAACAAACAATGGGTCAATAATCGGGTAGTACGTTGCCTAGTCATGCCCTACGTAATGCAGCTGAGACGCTATAACCAGTTTACAGACTAGTATATACACCCGAATCTGGTACCATTAGCTCATTCCGAAGATGACTACAGAACGCAACACAGCTAACTGGGTCTACCTGACTCGTAATGATGATATTGTTAGACCAGTGGAAGATGGCGTCAAGGCCGTATTTGTCTCATCCTACAGAGGAACAACGAAGTTACACATCCGTCGCGTCTTTGGTGAATCCGAGAACAAGTTTCCTGCCCCATTGGGAATGACATTTACTCGTCAAGAATATGAACAGTTGATAGCTCTGCATCGTGAGATCCTAACTGACTTTGAAAGACTCAGCTAGCGACCTATTATAGTCAGTAAACAAGACACTAACCGAAGGAAGACATTCCAAGTCAAAAAGGGCACTAAACGAAGATACCCAAGCCAAAAGACTCTACCCAAGCAGATGTGTGATCAACCCCAGATGTGTGATGTACCTCAGAGGTGTGATCAGCCTCAGATGTGTATCCGACAGTCAGATGTGTGTCTAACAAGTTCAGATGAAAGCCCAAAGGAGACTTATACAATTATGTGAATAAACAATATGTATAAAGTTTTGAAAATAAAAATGAAGAAAAGATAACATTTGTGTTATCTTGGTGTGTTTCTATGTGGTGTTTCTGTACTGCCCCTGGCAGATCATTTGCTCTTTCATAGTATATTCCACAGCTACAGTCAACATGAAGATTCAACCTCGCGCACCACGAAAGACGACAACAAGGACAGCCGGAAAGACGGCAACAAATAAAAAACAAGAAAAAACCAAAGGAAAACATGCCAAGCATACCACTGAATAAACCAACAAAACAAATATTTTTCGTTTCATCACTTTTATTTTTCCATTAATAAATTTTCGTTTGCATAATATTCAATATTTTTCAATATCACTCAATGAAAACATGTGACTTTACACATCATTGACATAAAGTGACAGTCTTTTTTTTTTTTTTTTTTTCAATGATATAGACAGTTTACTGTACCACACACATACACATATAACCACATTGAGTCTTTTATATTCACAGTACACCACATTTGTAATAGCGCAGCCACCGAAAATTAGAAAATGGTAGGGGAAAACATTAAGGAAAAAAGGAGTAGTTGTGACATGTATGTGTCATCCCTCAGTCCTTTCCAGCAGACGTTGGTATACGCGCTATTAAAAGTTAGGACGGAATACTTAACGAAACGAACGGTGGTTTGAATTAAGGCCAGTGATTGGCTGAGCCCCGGAAACAAAGGCGCTTAAGCGAGACAAAGGCTTAGGTAGACAAAGCCGGCCTCGTAAATCGCCATGTTATCTTCAAGTTAGCGAGTGACCCATTGTTAATGGGTTAATTTAATAGCCCCCTTATTCTCTGCGCTTCGTGTGAGCATTTTAAAACATATCATGTTATGTATTAGGATGAATGCTTTGATAGAACTAATATCATGATTGAAGAGGTGTGTGTGTGTGAAAATTATGAGAATCGCTTTCATTGAAAAGCTGGTTTGAGTCACGCAGTCTGTACATCGCCATGTTGTCCAGTCAGCTTTCATAAAGCTTACAATATAATCTTGCTATGAGTCACCTTTCTGATACGCTTTTGGAAACTTATTTTATTCCTAAATGCTTAATTTTCACAACATGTCTCTGTGTTATAAAGTTTTTTTTTTCCTGAGTGCATATTTTGTATTTCTGCCCTTATGAGGGAGATATATTCCTATCTGTGTACAACATGAATAGTATTTTAAAGAGAGAGATATTCTTGCTTGACTTTTTCATGCACTTAGGAGTTAATCTTGTGTTTACAATGTTGTAAATACACAGAGGTGTGATTTTCTTGTAGTCTTTTTCATAAATGATGTTATGGGATTTTCATTTTGTATGATATAATCTACATTGTATGGGAAAAGATTCAAATGATTTCTCTTTTATGAGTATTTTACCTTTTATATTCATGATGTTACTGCTGGAGTAGATCTTTTAAATTCACCCCAGTGGGGACAAAACACATGATGATGATGATGATGATGATGATGATGATGATGATGATGATGATGATGATGATGATGATGATGATGATGATGATGATGATGATGATGATGATGATGATGATGATGATGATGATGATGATGATGATGATGATGATGATGATGATGATGATCATTTTTTGCCATTTGTCAGTGGTACTTACATAATGCTCTTTGTAACTATTGAAAGGAGATCTATGAATTGTTTACATGAGGCAATTGTCTCAGGGAGTCTGTCCATGCTGTTACAACGGTACTATCAAGATGTTTGGATATTGAGGAAGTGAATAACCCCTCAAGAAGCTCCAGTATCAGTCCAGAAGAGATGTACCTATTGAGTAGATACCTCTCACTTTTGGAGTGAGACAAAACTCTACAGTAGGCAACAAGTGCTAGGAAACTAGAAACACCCTTTTTTCTTCTTCCCTTTTGTTCCCTCTATTTTTTATGATACACTGTTATCAGAATATATATTTTATTATGATACACTGTTATCAGAATGTATATTTTATTATGATACACTGTTATCAGAATATATATTTACTAGCTGTCTCGGCCCGGCTTCGTCTAGTCCCTGGAGGGGATCTATCTATCTATCAGTCTGTCTGTCTGTCTGTCTGTCAGTCTGTCTGTCTGTCTGTCTGTCTGTCTGGCTGGCTGACCCGTCCCTGCGTCACCCAGTCCCTGGTGGGGAGCATCTCATTTAATTCATATAAGTAGTCATATAAGCTCCCGTTCACGACTATCTGTCTGTCTATCTGTCTGTCTGTCTGACCCAGCCCGGCTTCACCCAGTCCCTTGTGGGGAGCATCTCATTTGTGGGAAGCATCTCATGAGTTACAATGTTATGCAATATGCATTATTTTTATGAAAAATTTTGAAAATGCCTTAAAGATTATATCATTATTTATTATAACTCATATGCCTGTAAATAAATATAGGCAAAGAGTTTATAAATCTTTGAAAACCATGCAACAATATGACTATAAAGTATATAGAAATGTTATTGAAAGTTTTGCCCCTTGAAATAACTTTTCTAGAGTTAAGTCCCCTTGCTATATAGAAATTATAATGAAAAATGAAATATTAAATTTTAGTAGGTGAGTAGCCGAAGAAAAACTAAAAAACATTGACATAAAGTTGCACAGCAATGAACGGAAAACGTGTAGAAAATTTCATTTCAATCAGATGGACCGTTCGCGATCGCAGAAAGAACGGACTGAAATACATACATCTTGTTTTATATATATATATAGATTATGATAAACTGTTATCAGAATGTATATTTTATTATGATACACTGGTATCAGAATGTATATTTTATTATGATACACTGTTATCAGAATGTATACTTTAATATGATACACTGTTATCAGAATATATATTTTATTATGATAAATTGTTATCAGAATGTATATTTTATTATGATACACTGGTATCAGAATATATATTTTATTATGATACACTGTTATCAGAATGTATATTTTATAATGATACACTGTTATCAGAATATATATTTTATTATGATACATTGTTATCAGAATGTATATTTTATTATGATACACTGTTATCAAAGTTTGGGTTGTATTACTAATGTATATCGACCCTGTTTTTTCTTCACTATACAGCGCTAGAGATGCCGGTGGAGTATTGGCACAAGTCACCATGCTTGGAACTGGATTTATAGTCAACGCTTGGATTTAGAGGCAGGAAACTGGGATATCAGCCTATCCCTAATATTCTACAGAGAGTGCTGGTTACTGCCACACACCCTGAACATGAATGTCAATGCCTAGATAATTAATGGACTGTGAATATGCTGAAGTGTATTCCCTACTTCTGGGAACTTACAGATGGTGTTAATCTTTTCAATGTCTGCAAAGACATGAGGCATGCCTGGCCTAGATGGATACAGAGTATACCCTCTTTTAAAAGTCACCGCCTGATTCCACGTTCAACTGTCAGATACCAGAGTCATGGATGGTTTGGGGTTCACCATCATTGTACAGTATGGATTTACCAACTGCTTTTGTGGACTCCCGGCTTCCTTTGAATCTTCTCATCCATCATATCCCAGACATGGACAATCAAGTACTATACCAACTCCCGGTCAATAAAGTCGTATATTCAGCTGAAGAAAGATATAACCTACATCTTAACCCAGAAAAGGGCTGGAATATTTATGCCCAATTCAAGTTAGCTCTGTCAGGAAATATTATGGAGAATGTGATGTCACTCCTCATGCAAAGATATGCTGAAAGTGTTTGAGCCTGATCCTAATTGAATCAATCACACGGAATCCTATTTGTTACGCCACACCAGAACGCTTCAGACTTATACCTGTCTGTTATACCACTCCGGAATGCTCCTAGTCCAGTTACTTAGCAGCTGTGACTTGGAAGATTACAGTATATCCACTTTGGATTCATATGGATTACCCCTTCATGTTTACGTTTTGGATATATGATCCGGAGGTGAAAGCTCCGTGTGTGTGTGTGTGTGTGTGTGTGTGTGTGTGTGTGTGTGTGTGTGTGTGTGTGTGTGTGTAATCCCCAATTTTCTGAATAGGTGGATATAGCAGCGTTTCCCTGGATTATAGAGAGTGTGATTATGGCCAGACTTTTTCTAGTGGATATTGAATGAGAGGGAGTCATCATCAGACCAATAGGATAGATCTAGAGACAGATTAGATAGATTTCCTTTATCTATATCTTTGTATGTATTATTTACTTTGTTTTGTGTGTGACACAGGTATTTGATGTGAACCTTTTTGGTTTTTTGGGGGGGAATTCTGTTATGGTTGTTTACTATGTGTGCATTACCTGAATATGATCAGTTCTTTCATGTATGTCACTATAATTCAGCCAACAGGGTTTGTATAGGACCCAAATGTTTTCACAATACAGTTGTTTGTTTCTTTAGTTTAATCAAGCCTTAAAGTTACTTCATTGTAGACCTGTTGTTCCAAAATTGATGTTTATCGTCCATGTATGGTTACTGTTTTTGTCTAACAGTGGTTGTTTTCCCTCTGTTATGAAATGCAGTGTTGCGTCCAACAGCTGTTGTTCCTCATCTGTCATGTAATACTGTGGATGTGCATGACAGTGGATACTTGTCATTATATATATATATATATATATATATATATATATATATATATATATATATATATATATATATATATATATATATATATATATGGGAGATTAAAAGTGGGGCGGGGCACTTACACATAGACACACCTTCTGGGTAGAGTGAATAGTTACTCGGGAGTCTGTGGTAGAACTTCCCGGATCTCCCAGCCTTCTATGGGAAACATTTCTTCTATGTTAGTGTTGAACTTGCAACCTTTTCTACCTTGTTCAATGCTTGGGGGTTTCACGAGCCAGTATATTATTTCCTATAGAGGGCGTGTTTGGGATTTAGACCCCATTCATACTGAATACCCCTAGCGAACTTGTCCTTATTCTAATTTAGTATATTTACCACCCCAAAAGTGGTAGCTCGTCGCGGAATTTTGAACCCTTAGCCCATGACCCGAGTGTGGGCGTTGCCCAGAAAATTTGAACCCATGTCAATCTCTCAAGTTGAGGCTTCAAGTCCTGTATATTTGAACCCATGGCCCACAGCATAAGTGTGGCTTCATCATTTAGGGATCTTGTACTTGTTAGTTAATGGACTTCATCCCTCACAAATGGAGGTCTAATTAAAGTTGTTACTTTACAACAAATTGGTGGCTGGTGTTCACAAGTATGGGCTTAGACACAAGTTTTTTGAACCCATGGTGTCTTAATCACTAGTATTGTTTAGTAGTGTGTCAACTAATGTTCACAGGTGATGTCTTTATTCTAGTAATTGAAACCTGTGTTAATGTTTGTATATGAGAATGGTTAACTCATGTATTTTGTATACTTTTGGTGGGAAACGTGTTCCTTGTATAGAACCTCATAAAACAGGGTCTCTAGGATGGTTAACCCATATAGGATTATTTCTGGTAGGATGTCAGGATTTCTTGATTGATTTTGTGTGATGTTGATGTTAGATGTTATTGTTACTCTGGGATGTTCTTGATTAGTTAAATTTTGGTAGTATGATAAATATATTACTGTACTATATGTCCTCATTTTTGCATAGACCCACATATGAATCCTGGGCTGTTTAACTATTTTGTCATATATTGAAATTTTATTTTGTGCATTCTCTGTTAGGTTGGTTCATGTACTATTGAAACTTACCCAAAGCAACAGAGAAATCAAAAAAAAAAAAATTTCTGGCTGAGACAGATAGGATATAGCCCCCCCCCCCCCCCCAAATTTTTTTTAAAGAATTCAGTAAAGATCTCTTTATTTAAGTGGGACACTATATGCATATATGAGCTTTTAGAACATCAGGGGAAAATAACAATAACCAATTAAGTTGACTTAAATGTTAGGGCCAATACTCCACCTGTAATTTTATCCGACATGTATAATGGAAGGAGTATGAATATTGTTTAAATTGCAGTATTCGTAGCCGCCATGCGGGAAACAGTGAATTTTATATTCCACCCCATATGCATAACATGTTCGGAAACACTGAAAGTAGATAGATTGACACTAATGATTCCTATAAGGACATAAAGACGCCTATTCAACGCTTTCCGTTTAAGGGTCTGGTATTCATAACAGATCTTATATTGTCCATGTGTCAGAAATGGCATTGGTCAATTATATTATTCGGTTGTTGTAACTCTGTCGTGAACAAGGATCCATTTACTACGTGAGAGGAAACAATTGAATTATAGGGCCTCTTTTACAAGCTAGTCCCTCTGGCATTACCAGTTACAGAGAAAAGCATACGTCGTTGTGTGACTGGCGAACGAAGGGTATGGTTTCGACCATAATTTTAACCTGTTGTTTTTTTTATTGGGGTGTCATATGAATATTAGGAGCTACCGGAAAAGACCTGCAAGTATCTAGAAAAAATTTTTGATGTCAGAAAACAGGAAATATGGTCCTCATCTGCGACATTCCCAATTTTATTTTCATCAGAGAATTAGTAACAGGCTCGGGCAGAATTAGCTCCCATTTGGCATGTTGCTTGTACTGACTTGAAAGACACGGGACAGCTTTCTAGTGCCACATTATGTTCTTAAAGTCAGGATTTCTCTCCAAAGCCTCAAACTATTTTGGTGGTCTAGGAGATAGCTCTATATATACAACTATTAGCTAATGGTTGTTGTTGACGTACCTCTCGACAGATGAAGAGAAGGATGCGTTATTCTTATATATATATATATATATATATATATATATATATATATATATATATATATATATATATATATATATATATATATATATATATATAGACCGTGCTAGATTGGGCTACAGCAAGGACTATACTTTTCAAGCGCTTGGAAGCCATTGGCTGAGAGTGGCTTGACTTTTACTATGTTAGTCTTTCCTCTTGGGAGTCTAACTAGTAATATATTTCAGTTCAGAGGAAAAGATTTCAAACTCTTCCAGCTTTAACAGATTCATTGTTCTCCGTATTACTTACGAACAGACCTGGAGGGAAACTTAGAGGTACCCTGATTTTTATCTTGAGGAAATAATCTCAGGAAATACCAGGATACATATGTGCCTACGGCTTTTATTGCTTTGAAAGGCAGTAATCCATGAAATCAAATAGTGTACCGACAACTTGGTTATCCGGACGACTATATGACCACGGATTTAAATCCTATATGAACTGAGTATAATGTGGATGATGATACAGCTATGTGCAATGTTATTAAATCTACTTACGGTGCTTAGGTGGAAATTGTCTACAACAAAGTTGGAGGCAGATGACGATCAATCTACGTCAATCGACGCAGAATTGCTCGCTATTTTCACCAGGAAAGCAACGGATAAGTTTTGGAGGGGAGAGAGAAAATGCCGGTAACTCATTCTACTAGTCAGTATAAAGTGCGGAGGGACTTATAAACTAGCCAGGGCTTTTAGTAGATTTGACATCAAAGCAAATGAACCTACACCTATGCTAGTTATACTTACCTAGTTCAGTATGCCACTATGACTGATTTGATAGAGGGGATCCTGCTGTTAGCATATTTTAAGGATGATATTCTTATTGCTATTTAAACGGTTGTCGAAGATTTATATCTTCGTTCAAACGTCATCGAGAAATTGGTTCAATTGCAGTGGAACCAATACCTCATATGGAGATCTCAACGTCTACACATATTTCAACGGAATACTGACAACAGTGGAGAGAGAGTTACACTTCTTCAAGCGAAGCTAGATGAACATTCAATGTTATGTCCACTTGTCTTGGCAAATAGAAACATGAATGTGGCACTGAGAGATTATTCTACAATAGTGATTAAATGTAAAGCATAATGGGAGGACATGGAAGACCAAATGCATCAGATTAAGAAGGTGGAAGACTGTGGATGACTGCATCAGTTCTCCCTATGTGGGTAGACCTGTCTAGGTGGGAAACTTGTGACATGTATGTGTCATCCCTCAGTCCTTTCCAGCAGACGTTGGTATACGCGCTATTAAAAGTTAGGACGGGATACTTAACGAAACGAACGGTGGTTTGAATTAAGGCCAGTGACTGGCTGAGCCCCGGAAACAAAGGCGCTTAAGCGAGACAAAGGCTTAGGTAGACAAAGCCGGCCTCGTCAATCGCCATGTTATCTTCAAGTTAGCGAGGACCCATTTTAATGGGTTAATTTAATAGCCCCCCTATTCTCTGCGCTTCGGGTGACCATTTTAAAACATATCATGTTATGTATTAGGATGAATTCTTTGATAGAACTAATATCATGATTGAAGAGGTGTGTGTGTGAAAATTATGAGAATCGCTTTCATTGAAAAGCTGGTTTGAGTCACGCAGTCTGTACATCGCCATGTTGTCCAGTCAGCTTTCATAAAGCTTACAATATAATCTTCCTATGAGTCACCTTTCTGATACGCTTTTGGAAACTTATTTTATTCCTAAATGCTTAATTTTCACAACATGTCTCTGTGTTATAAAGTGTGTTTTTTCCTGAGTGCATATTTTTTATTTCTGCCCTTATGAGGGAGAAATATTCTTATCTGTGTAAAACATGAATAGTATGTTAGAGAGAGAGAGAGATATTCTCGCTTGACTTTTTCATGCACTTGGGAGTTAATCTTTTGTTTACAATGTTGTAAATACACAAAGGTGTGATTTTCTTGTAGTCTTTTTCATAAATGATGTTATGGGATTTTCATTTTGTATGATATAATCTACATTGTATGGGAAAAGATTCAAATGATTTCTCTTTTATGAGTATTTTACCTTTTATATTCATGATGTTACTGCTGGAGTAGATCTTTTAAATTCACCCCAGTGGGGACAAAACACATGATGATGATGATGATGATGATGATGATGATGATGATGATGATGATGATGATGATGATGATGATGATGATGATGATGATGATGATGATGATGATGATGATGATGATGATGATGATGATGATGATGATGATGATGATGATGATGATGATGATGATGATGATGAGGAGGAGGAGGAGGAGGAGGAGGAAAATGGTGAGGATGATGCAAGAGGAGATGACTGATCTGGTAGCTAGCCTTTTTGCCATTTGTCAGTGGTACTTACATAATGCTGTTTGTTACTATGGAAAGGAGATCTATGAATTGTTTACATGAAGCCATTGTCTCAGGGAGTCTGTCCATATTGTTGCAACGGTACTATCAAGATGTTTGGATATTGAGGAAGTGAATAATCCCTCAGGAAGCTCCAGTATCAGTCCAAAAGAGATGTACGTATTGAGTAGATACCTCTAACTTTTGGAGTGAGACAAAACGCTACAGTAGGCGACAAGTGCTAGGAAACTAAAAACACCTTTTTTCTTCTTCGCTTTTGTTCCTTCTATGTTTATTATGATACACTGTTATCAGAATATATATTTTATTATGATACACTGTTATCAGAATGTATATTTTATTATGATACACTTTTATCAGAATATATATTTTATTATTATACACTGTTATCAGAATATATATTTTATTATGATACACTGTTATCAGAATATATATTTTATTATGATACACTGTTATCAGAATGTATATTTTATTATGATACACTGTTATCAGTATATATATTTTATTATGATACACTGTTGTCAGAAAGTATATTTTATTATGTTACACTGTTATCAAGCAATGCTGTACAGACCAGATGGAAATAGAGGAAGAGGCCGACCACGTAAACGTTGGACGGAGGGAATAACAGAATCTATGGGAATGTCGATATACGAAGCCCATAACCGGGCACTCTCACGAAGTTTATACTTCACCTCGACACCGCAAGGTACAAGAGGAAAATGATGAGATGAGATGAGACACTGTTATCAAAGTTTGCGTTGTATTACTAATGTATATCGACCCTGTTTTTCTTCACTATACAGCACTAGAGTTGCCGGTGGAGTATTGGCACTAGTCACCATGCGTGGAACTGGATTTATAGTCAACGCTTGGATTTAGAGGCAGGAAACTGGGATATTAGCTTACCCCTAATATTCTACAGAGAGTGCTGGTTACTGCCACACACCCTGAACCTTAATGTCAAAGCCTGGATAATTAATGGACTGTGAATATGCTGAAGTGGATTCCCTACCTCTGGGAACTTACAGATGGTGTTAATCTTTTTAATGTCTGCAAAGACATGAGGCATGCCTGGCCTAGATGGATACAGAGTATACCCTTTTCTAAAAGTCACCGCCTGATTCCACGTTCAACTGTCAGATACCAGAGTCATGGATAGTATGGGGTTCACCATCATTGAGCAGTATGGATTTACCAGCTGCTTTTGTGGACTCCCGGCTTCCTTTGAATCTTCTCATCCATCATATCCCAGACATGGACAATCAAGCACTATACCAACTCCCGGTCAATCAAGTCGTATATTCAGCTGAAGAAAGATATAACCTACATCTTAACTCAGAAAAGGGCTGGATTATTTATGCCCAATTCAAGTTAGCTCTGTCAGGAAATATTATGGAGAATGTGATGTCACTCCTCATCCAAAGATATGCTGAAAGTGTTTGAGCCTGATCCTAATTGAATCAATCACATGGACTCCTGTTTGTTACGCCACGCCAGAACGCTTCAGACTTATACCTGTCTGTTATACCACTCCGGAATGCTCCTAGCCCAGTTACTTAGCAGCTGTGACTTGGGAGATTACAGTATATCCACTTTGGATTCATATGGATTACCCTTTTATGTTTACGTTTTGGATATATGATCCGGAGGTGAAAGCTCCGTGTGTGTGTGTGTGTGTGTGTGTGTGTGTGTGTGTGTGTGTGTGTGTGTGTGTGCAATCCCCAATTTTCTGAATAGGTGGATATAGCAGCGTTTCCCTGGATTGTAGAGAGTGTGATTATGGCCAGACTCTTTCTAGTGGATATTGAAGGAGAGGGAGTCATAATCAGACCCATAGGATAGATCTAGAGACAGATTAGATAGATTTCCTTTATCTATGTCTTTGTATGGATTATTTTCTTTGTTTTGTGTGTGACACAGGTATTTGATGTGAACCGTTTTGGTTTTTTTTTTTTTTTTTTTTTTTTTGGGGGGGGGGGGGGACTTCTGTTATGGCTGTTTACTATGTGTGCATTACCTGAATATGATCAGTTCTTTCATGTGTGTCACTATAATTCAGCCAACAGGGTTTGTATAGGACCCAAATGTTTTCACAATACAGTTGTTTGTTTCTTTAGTTTAATCAAGCCTTGAAGTTACTTCATTGTAAACCTGTTGTTCCAAATTGATGTTTATCGTCCATGTATGATTACTGTTTTTGTCTAATAGTGGTTGTTTTCCCTCTGTTATGAAATGCAGTGTTGCGTCCAACAGCTGTTGTTCCTCATCTGTCATGTAATACTGTGGATGTGCATGACAGTGGATACCTGTCATTATATATATGTGGGAGATTAAATGTGGGGCGGGGCACTTACACATAGACACACCTTCTGGGTAGAGTGAATAGTTACTCGGGTGTCTGTGGAAGAACTTCCCGGATCTCTCAGCCTTCTATGGGAAACATTTCTTGTATGTTAGTGTTGAACTTGCACCCTTTTCTACCTTGTTCAATGCTTGGGGTTTTCACGAGCCAGTATATTATTTTCTATAGAGGGCGTGTTTGGGATTTAGACCCCATTCATACTGAATACCCCTAGCGAACTTGTCCTTATTATAATTTAGTATATTTACCACCCCACAGTAGTTACATATTATGGTACATATTTACACTTATATATCTGGGGGTGATGTGGAATAATTATCTGCGTGTGCTTTTCTTTTAATGTAGAAGTATGATAAAGCCTGTCTGTGTTGGTGATATGTGTACACAGAGGAAGCCTGTGTCTTAAACCCTATATTTGTCCCTCCAGTCGCTGTCTGGGTGTCAGTACGTTTAGAAAAATGTCTTTCTAAGTTCGTGTTGTGCTGCTTTGTCAGCCCTTTCGTGCTGGACTTGGTATAGTCTCCAAAGCAGTGATAGGTCTTGCTGCATAAGGAGACCATCTCCGTTCCCTCATACTCTAACTTAAATAACCCGGGGGTTCTTTTGTCGAATACTCGCTTAGCCTTACACGCGTCACAGGCTGGTACAACTCCCCTACTCCTAATAATTTCCCGTTGATGGCTAGCACAGACCTCAGACGGGAACCAGGAGCTAAATACTCTATAAAATTCTTCCTGAAGCTCTGGTCTAACAGCCTGTGCTAGGATCGGATCTGTGTCCATCTCACACAATTGAAAATCCTCCCTAGATATAAACCTATCTAATAAAGTGATAATAAAATTCTAGCATGCGCAACTTTGCGTACTGGTATACAAAGAAACCTATTTGCTAGGGTAGATCCCATAAGGTGGTCTTTTTTTAGAGACTCTACCTCAAACACATAATATGACAACATGGTAATTTTCTTAAACAGAGAGTGATTCACCAACTTTGATGTGCCAGCCCAGCGATAATATGACACATTGGCGTGCTTAGCCTTGTTGGTTAAGGATTTGTCATAGGCTGCGTTTCCCAATAGTTTCATTGTCTCGGCCTTAATGGTATAGACCGGATCGAGTTACCCCTCACGTCTGGCATCAGACACCTCTTTACCAAACCTTTCAAAACACTTCTCAGGTTTGTAATCAATGATCTGGTATATTTTCATGACCTCTAAACCATGTGTCAGATACCATTTTAACAATGGTGTTGCCAATAGGATATTTTCTCCAATATAGCTACATATCAGAGTCCGACGTGAGCCGTTCAATCGCTTATGGGTCTCGGCATACTGCCTCATGAGCTCGCCAATGTCGGCTCTAGACACAACAGTGATTTTAAAGATGGGCGTCATCTCTAAAAATTGCGCTTTATACTTGACTGGTACGTGGATTTCACTCTATTAACCCAAACAATGTCTCGTTTTTAACAGACTGTATAATCTTTTCGTGGTCTATTGCCTCGTAAGGATGCCAGGGTGCGACATATGGGAATTTAGTTTTTATGAAGTTCTTAATGGCGCTATTGGTCTTTTTAAGACTCACATTCGCACATCTCCACGACCGTTACGTTATCCTATTTTTTTTTTCAGGTCCTCTCTAATCTCACGCATGTTGGCATATAGTTCTGCCAAGGGTTTCTGGCTCACCGGGTTAACATCGTAACCACGGGTCAGCACACAGTTTTCATGCCCGTGGAATAAGCACCTGTGAAACTGGTAGACGGTTCGATCCCTTTTGTCCCACCCATCAACTACGATGTGTTTTTCTCCTACAGACATCTCCTGCGCATTAAACTGGGATTTTAATTCTATACCTAGACTATGTTCAACCCATGCCAATCACTCCCTGCATTGGACGCTTTAAACTCTGGTTTCATGGGGTTTGAACCCATCTTCTGCGTTTCGTATAACAGGAAAAAACGTGGGCATGTTCTGTGCAAAGCCCACAGGTATAGAGCGTTAGCATCATACCCTTTCACACTCTCAACTAGCTTACCCCCTCGAATCCTAGTCTTACCTACCTCGTTATATATATGATATATGATCGAGGGGCCCCCTACAATAATTTGTCAAATTTTGGTGTGCAGCTCACTCTCCCTATTGGAGCACAGGATAAAGTAGTTGTGTTGGGGGCATGATTTTAAACAAATACTTTAAAGTCACCCCTGGGACAGAAATGGCATCTTTGAATATATCTACACCTATCCCTTTGTAAAATGCCACTTGTTTATCTAATGCCAAAATAAAAGGCTTCACATCCTTATTATTGTACCATCGCAAAAATTCTTCCAGTGTCGCCATATGGTTCTCGCTCCATACTCGATGGCATTGATCGTATTCGGCAACTGAAATATTGGAGTTTTTCAGCTGCGAATGAAGTGCCTCGAGTGGGGGTAAGCGAGTCTCCTCTAGTCTATCCAAGCAGGTGATATACTCGTAGCAAAACATCCACTTCGTCTCCTAGATGTCATAAGCCGCTAAATATTTCGAATAACTAAACCCCGAGGCTAAGTAGTTTACAATGTCTAGAAATATAAGATTTTTGGTGGATATGGCCATTGAATTATTATTCCTTTTCATTACGTAGTTGACGGGGTCATCAGTGGCAGAGATGAAGGTCTCTATCAGATAAGGTTTCACTAAATTAATGTCATACTTCCCTGAGTTGAACCCAGCACCGGCATCTCGCAAAGGTACTCGTTTAGGCTAGCCACTAGCTTGTGCTTGTTTATAGATTCTAAGGCTGTATATACACAATCATGCTCTTTCCGTAATTCGTCATACGCTGCATCAGCGATTTGAGTCAGATAGTCAACCATCTTCCTCACCGAGGATTACCCGCTGTGATGTGGCAGATAGGGTCCTCGAAACCATGGACATTAGAGGCTATCGACCAACTAAGAGGGACATTCTTTCCTAAAAATGTAGTGGGCTTGGTTTCCCCTGGTACATCACTTTTCACAAAATACGAATCATAATCATAGGCCGCTCTGTATGGGTAGATACAATTAGTATCCACCTTGACTCCCAATGAGCTGATGGCTTCCCATACAGTCTCAGTCACGGAGTATACACCTCCTTTATGACTGTTAACAGTTATCCCCCACTACAGATCTGTGTATGTCTATCCATCTCCCGGAACCCACTCCACAGTTTCCCACACTCACTACAACAGAATGACTTGGCTACTCTATCAAAATTATTAAAGTACATGAAATGATCCTTATACAGTAGTACTCTCATAATTTTGGGGTGGTTCCCACTACTACGAAGTTTGGGGAACAAGGCCTGGGGCTCATTGAACTCAATATCTACATTTACCTTGAAGAAATTTTCTGTTGCCGGCATGTAAATAGTCTAACCCCAGGGAAGTTGTCTAACGTCTCTAACTTTTGACACTTCTTCCACTGATAAGCTAAACGATTTGTCGGTTTTCTAAGATTTGTCACAGGTTCCCCGTTGAATACCGCCAGATATCGAAAGAAGCATAACATGTCAGTGTATGACTTGTGATTTGAGTCATGCGGTAAAATATTGATACCGTAATTGTGTCTTATGTGGTCAGGTACGTCCTCTAAACAGCACCTTATTGGGTGCTCATTTATGTGATATATATAAAAGCTTGTCGCGGGGATTGTCTCTACCATGTACTTAGTATCATGTCTGTTGTGTAGGGCGTATTTAAACATGTCACTGACCTGAACTATTTCTATAAATTCGTCAAAGTCTTTTTCGTGGTTAACTAAATGGGGTGACCTCAAGCTGGCATACCATGTTAGATGATGAATGGAAAAACCTAAATTCACCTGTCTCCTTATGACTTAAGATCATGTGATGGGAATAATTTACCTTAAACCGACATGTCTGACTGGTAAATATTGATTTTAAAGTCTCTGTCCAGTCATTTGATTGTGTTGAGTCTGGTCGATGAAAAAAATTGTAGGTCGATACACATTTGTGGATGTTCTGATGTGTACTAAGAAGTCTCTATATTTCTGCTGGACGTCAGGGTCGCGGAGATGTCTACGGTCTTTACTTCCTCATCTACTTCCTCCTCAACCTCTACGACGGCTTCCTCTGTTTCCATGTGATCAAGTTTCTGCTTTTTAGCTGATTGTGTGTCTACTGGTCCTTTACCTTTTACGTGATGTAGTGTTTGATGTTGAAACTGTAGTGGCTGCTGCTATAGTGGTTGATGGTGTAGTATCCAGTGATGATGTCTGCTGATGTGTTTTTACATGTTGTTTAAGGTTGTCTTTCCTACTGTATAAGTTGCCACAGATGTGGCATGTGTGCATGGTGGTAGTGTGTACTGTCTTAATGTGACGTGTAAGACTGCGGTTTTCTATAAAGTTATTATCACAGATATGGCAGAGAAAGACAGATTTTTGAATAGAGGCCATAGTCGAGCAAAGATAAGTAAATGATGATAGTGATGAGATAATAAATGGTTTCTAGTCGCTAATAATGGTGATAGCACTCTTCCGATTGCTGACAGTATTGTCATGTCTCTGGTAGTATACACAATAGTAGAATTTCCACCACTATTTCTCGCGTATTAGATATTATTGTTATGTGTTGCTGCAACGGTTATAGTGAGTAATATTCTTCAATCTTTTTTTTTTTACATATGTATGTGTGGAACGTCAATCAGCTGTGGAGAAAAGATATTTAACAAACTGGTTACATCCACTATTTTGCTTATATTTGTTATCTATACATATTTCACTAAGATATAGCAAAAATTTGGAATGTCACATGACCTGTAGTACTATTACAGACGGGGTTGTATTTCGTACTTTTGTTGGAAGACTCTTTATATAATAAAATATAACTTCACGGCATAGGCTCCCGATTTCTTATTTAGTTAAGTCATCGTATGCTCCATAAAACTAATTTATATTATAGATCATTTATATAGTAGAATATAACCTCACTGGAATGGCACCATATTTCTGAGTTAGGTAGCGTCTGTTATACTACTTATGATCCATACCACAGAACAGTGAGAAAACTACCGCGTACATACCTCGTATGGTTGACTTTTCGTTTTAACCAATTCTCAGTTGACCACCTCTTCTGTCTGTTGTAGACTGTGTGAATCTTATACCTTTTTTGTGCGTCGTAGCTTTTCGGGGTGGGCCAGATTTAAATGAATGACTTGATAATTTCTGTAAAAGAACGAAAAACTAGTTTTAGTAACCAGAGATAAAACACATAGAATGTACTACCATCACCTAGCAACGGTCACATGGAATGCCACCCACCACGCTCTCTCTCTCTCTCTCTCTCTCTCTCTCTCTCTCTCTCTAGCCCGCTTTATTCCTCTACCACTCTCTCATTATCTCTCTCTCTTTCTCTCTCTCTCATGGAATGCTACTACCACTCATCACGCTCCGACGCTATCTCTCTCTTTCTCTCTCTCGTTCTGTCTGTCTCTCTAGCCCGCTCTCTTCCTCTACTTCTCTCTCTCTGTCTATCTAGTCCACTCTCTTCCTCTGCCTGTCTATCTGTCTCCCTCTCCATCTCTCACTCACTCGTAAACACACGCATACACAGAATCATACCACAGCAAGAGAGGATGATGCTGATGGTCATCGCCGCTATGATGATGATGCTGAATGATGATGATGATGATACAGTCTCCCTCTCCATCTCCCGCTATGATGATGATGCTGAATGATGATGATGATGATACTGTCTCCCTCTCCATCTCTCACTCACTCGTAAACACACGCATACACAGAATCATACCACAGCAAGAGAGGATGATGCTGATGGTCATCGCCGCTATGATGATGATGCTGAATGATGATGATGATGATACAGTGTTAGAATTTTAACTATGCTCAGTCCGTTCGTGGTCTTCCACGCGATTGCTTCCACTTTCCCTCCGTTGTAGCAGTTTCACTCTGTAATAGAAAACAAGCGAAAGAGACATGTGAGTTACAATGATGACCGCTTACATTAGAAGTACATCACTATAAATGGCAGAGCTATTAGACACAAATGTATAAGGCACACAACATTGAGCGATTTGGCAGCAGGGCGCCTGACACGAATGTCGGGTCGTTCAGAAAGTATTGAGCAATCTTACCAAGAATTTACAAACACAAAAAGAATGTTGGGGTTACATGCGATGCCCTGTAAATGTATAGACGCTTTACCGTCCTTTAAATGCTATGCATGACTGCGATGTCGTGTATTAGATAGACGAGTTATGAGCGCACACGCTTACCGATATGGTACATGCTGCTGATGATGATGCTGTGACAGTCAACGCGAAAGACGATGATGATGATTACTGGGGTAATGTACTTCACAACACCACCGATTTGGCAGCAGGGCATCTGACACGAATGTCGGGTCGTCCAGAAATCGTTTAGCAATCTTACCAAGAATTTAAAAGCACACAAAGAATGTTGGGGTTGACTGCGATGCCCTGTAAATGTATTGACACTTTACCGTCCTTTGAATGGTATGGAGTAGACCTAACTGTGACGTCGTGTATTAGATAGACGAGCTATGAACTCCCACGCTTACCGATATGGTACATGCTGCTGCTGATGATGCCGTGACAGCCAACGCGAAAGATGATGATGATTACTGAGGTAATGTACTCCACAACGCCACCGATTTGGCAGCAGGGCGCCTGACATGAATGTCGTGTCGTTCAGAAAGCAGCGAGCAATCCTACTAAGAATTTACAAGCATAAAAAGAATGTTGGGGTTGAATGCAATGCACTGTACATGTATTGACGCTTTACCGTCCTCTAAATGCTGCACATGAATGCGATGTCATGTATTAGATAGACGAGATATGAGCGCCCACGCTTTCCGATATGGCACATGTTGGTAATGATGACACTGTGACAGCCAACGCGAAAGATGCTGATTATACGTCTACTCGACTTCGCCACGTGGTGCAGTTCTAGCATAGCGGATCGGTACGCCAAAGAGAGAAAGAATGTAGTGACTGCGGTCGGCAGGACACTTGTTGATGATGTTATAATATGCGGTGTGTATAGACTCTATTTGGAGGGCTAGTTTACCACAATAGCTTGGTCGTATATTTTAGTTTATGTTTTAATTTCAGAAGACATAACATAACTTATGCTTGTATATTACTTTCTGGGAAACATCCACACCATTTTCTAACTTATTATTAACCATCCTTCAGAATATTTTGCTTGAGCAAGTTAATTCCCTCGCTTGACCGCAGATCTATAAATCTGGTTAGCGGCCATCGGAGCGTTCCCTGCGCAGTGTTGTTCGCTACCTTAGATTAAAGGGCTGCGCGGCGAGAGGCTCCCAGCTGTGTGTTTATCTATAATTAAAAATCAGGGTTGGCCAGTTGTGTACGCAGAAACAGCGGTTCTAAATATTTAGGAAGATGTTATAATTTAGGTGTTTTTACAATATAAGAAAGATTGATAAATTTTTGTATGTTGAACCAGATGGGTATGCCATATATACGTTTTTGGGTGATTGCGTGGCCACGTGGTGCCTGTGGTGATCGAGTCGAATGGTAACATGTTGGATGGGACAGCTGAATAATTATGATACCTACCTCTTCTGTTTTTCTATCTCTCCGGTAGCGTGTGCGTTCTGCAGGGGTTTCTCTTCTGTCTCTCCAGCTGGGTGTGCGTTCTGCTATCAGTTCTGTTGTGCGATGCAGCAATACAGTGAGACCTTGGCTATTGCGTATGGCTGTTTTAAGCGGCAAGTCACGTGGTATAGCTATAGCCAAATCTAGTTTAAACTGGTTTATTGCTACATAGACAACTGCTGACATAGCTATTTTACTACGAAAACACGCTTTAGAATGCCTACATAGCGTGTTCAGTCATGTTTTCAGCCCTGACTCATAGGTTGACTGGTCACGGCAGTTAGCTATGAGGTCAAAGTCGGGCACAGCAGTTCAAAGTTACTGAGGAGTGTGCGAAGTCCACCGACAGAGAGATAGAGAGAGAGAGAGAAAGAGAGAGAGAGGAGAGGGAGAGAGAGAGAGGTAATAAAAGACAGAAATAAAGAAATAAAGAAAATACACAGATAAAAGACAGAAAAGCGAGAAAATAAAGAAATACAGAGACTTTTTTAAGACTCCCTGATAGAAAATAGACTTTTCATCCCTCGACTATAAATCACATATTCGAACTTTGGGCGACCTTTACCTGTTGTAGTATTTGCTACAATGCAATGAAGGGGCACAGCCTATTCTGTTTATTAAGGGGATGTAACCGTTGAGTTTTATCATATTAAATATCTTTTATGATTATCTTTGCACGTTACGCCTTAAGTTAATTGAGAATAATAGTTTTATATTCACATTAATATTCTCAGGTATACATACATGAAATTTAACCGTTTATTATGTTTTTAGGCTTCATTTTTAAATAATATTGTATGCCTGTCTAGTATATTGTTAAACCAGATTTTCACCAATCGCTTAATGTTGATACATAAGTCTGGACTTCTGTCGAATTAGCTATCAGCGTGCAAAGGTTTATTCATGCACTCAAAAGTCTGGATACCCGGGGTAACTCGAGCGATGGAATAAATTATTTTCCCACTCTGTCATATTGATTTCGGTCTCCTCATCGAAGGGGTTGATATCTACATGACTGGGACTGGATTACACCCCATGCTCGGCCACCCACTCCCACGGTGCCCTTTTCGGTTCGGTCGCGTCGAAGTCGGGTTCGGTTCACGCGATTCCGACGCCGCCCGTCCCTGGGAACCGGAGATGACAACAGGAAGTAGTCACCCGGAAGTAGTCACCAAGACACAAGAAAATACCCGCGAATTTTTAGAAAATGAAATCACCGTAGTTGAAGTTTCGTGACGTCACCCGTAGATGCTAGACTTTTTGTATTGTAAAATATGACGTCACTACGAAGGTGCTGCACCTAAAATAATAATTAGTTACTACATTATATACTACTCTGGTCTGCCCTGTCATGATGTTTAGACTTTTGGTTGTATTTCCTAGCTCTAGGGTGAGTCTTGTACCCTCCCAATTGCACTCCACCACCCGAAGCCATTGACACATGTGGGGTGTCCGGTTTGGTGAGCGCCTCCCAACATTCGGCGCTAACAGAATGGAGATAGTACCGTCTACTGTCATACAATAGCTAAGTCATATCTGACTAAGACTTGACACCTATTCCTTGTTTCTATGTTAAATATTAATATCCAAGCCACATTCTGTACCGATTTTCGAAAACCCATGGTCCCAGTGAAATATGCGCTACATTTTCGAAGACCTGTGAATGCGATAAAATGTGCTCAAGATTTTAAAAGACCTGTTGAAGTCTACTTAACACATTCGAAGCCCTATGAACCAATTGGGTAAGTACTCAGTCACAAACAATAGACATCATGGCGTTAAGCGAATAGATAGTAGTTACCTTTGATTCAGTAGTTGACAAACAGGGGATGTACGTACCTTGTTGATCAAACACTTCACTAGCATGTCTGATATTTGATGTGAAGGATTTCTCCCAGAAGGAATAGTGGAATCTTTCATCACGATATTTATGATAGCTTCTTTTACGACACTCCCAAGCTGAAGAGAAATAATGATGTATTTCATTGCTTTTCAAAATACTTAAAACATATAGTTTTAACAGACCTGCAGACAGGCAGGCAGGCTACAGACCAACCGATCGACCGACAGAGAGAGAGAGAGAGAGAGAGAGAGAGAGAGAGAGAGAGAGAGAGAGAGAGAGAGAGAGAGAGAACGAAATGAATGAATGAACATCTTTATTTTCAAAGGGTTAAGAATTGGGCACACAGGCCCGTCTGACATTCTGCCCTTCTTCACAACTTCCTCTCATACACTCTTTCATTCAACATCACTTATAAAGCAAGTTTTTGACAACAAAAGAACAATAGCATTATAACGCATGAAAAAAAAAATCAATAACAAATGACTCACTGAGGCAATGTTTAACATGGGCATTATAAATACCCATGGAAGGTGTAACGTGCCATACATATGGGAATGTTTTTTGGCTAGTTGTCGTTTGAGATAATTTACCATTATTATTGTATTTGTTTTTTTTTTTTGTTTTTTTTTTGGTTTTTGTTTATGGGGACTTGTAGTCAGTACTGAGATAGTGTTCAAACAGATTAAGAAAGTATGTATAATGATTTGTGGTGTCTTTGATTTCTTGTGGAAGATTGTTCCACAAATGAGTGGCAGAGTATGCTAAGCTTGTTTTATACAAGTCTATCCTTGGTTTAGGGACATGAAGTATATTTAGTCGCTCGCCATGTCTTGCGTTATATTTAAACAATGGCCAAAGGTAGCTTGGAGCATTTTGAAATAGGATTTTGTGAATTAGTTTGGCCTTATTAAAAAGTAGTCGTTTGTGGAGTGGCAGTAACCGAAGACGTTTATGTAGGTTAGATTTGTCGGTGAGCTTTTCACCAATAATTAAACACACTGCCATTTTCTGGAGTGAATATAGGCGTTTTGTTATTGATTTGGAACATCCATCCCAGATTGTGGAACAATAATCAATATGTGTTTGTATGTGTGAAGTATAGAATATCTTTCATGTGTTTTCGTCAAGGAAATGTTTAATTTTGGCAAGTTGATAAACTTTATTGGCTATTTGTTTAACGAGAGCATGAACATGTGAGTTAAAAGTTAGATTTTGATCTATGATAAGATCCAGTACCTTGTGTTCGGTTACACATTCTATAGGCATGCTACCAATGAGCAGCTGTAGAGTTCTCTGCAAGTTTAGCGTGTGAAGTCTTTGCCTGGTTCCTATTAACATAGACTTTGTTTCAGAAATGTTAATTTGCATGCGGTTTGTATGACTCCAATTATCTACACTATTTATTTCCTGTTGCAATGATACTTCTAGCACAATATGATCAATAGCGTTAGTATATACTGTGCAGTCATCTGCAAATAAATCGCAGGACCACGACAGATATAAGGGAAGATCGTTTATATAAATGGCAAATAACAGAGGGCCAAGAATAGATCCCTGCGGTACTCCAATATTAATGGTAATGGCTTGAGCTAAAGATTGATTTGTGTGATACTATTTGTTTTCTGTCTAATAAAAATGATTTGATTAATGTCACTATTTTATAGCTTACTTTCATTGTTTCTAGTTTTTTAATTAGAATAGTATGATCTATCATATCGAATGCTTTTCTAAAGTCTATAAACAACGCTGCACATAGAGTATTGTTGTTAATATTTTGATGCCAGTTTTCTTTCATGTTTGTTAGGGCCGTATGACAAGACTATTTTGGCCGAAATCCTGACTGACTGTCAACTATTTGTTTGTGGCGAACTAAGTGCTCTAGTGTTGTTTTGTGGATGTGCTTTTCTAGTGGTTTGGATAGTGAGGATAATATGGAAATTGGCCTATAATTACTCATGAGACAATGTAGAGAACCAGCTTTTAAGTGAGGATACACTTTAGCATTTTTAAAGGCTGATGGGAAGTGACCTTTAGTGAGACATTGATTATATATAAAAATTAGTGACTCGCAGATCGCCGGTGCAGCATGGCAAAGGATACGATTAATGATTCCACCAATTCCTGATGAGTTATTGTTTTTTTAGGTTACTGAGATGCGTAAATACTTCTGTGGTCGTCATTAGCGGTATGTTGGAGGGAATGTCTCCATAGCATTTGTTTTCACAGAATGATGATAATACAGATATGTCATGAGGCGCATCTGGTATTGCAGCCTTCAGTTGGTTTATGTCGGACTGAAAGTATCTACTGAATTGATCACATGTAACCTGATTTGATGGTAATGATTGTGATGTTTTGTGTTTGTTTGTCAAGGTATCAATTGCTTTCCATATATCTTTAGTGTTGGTTTTATCTATTATTAAGTTCTTAAAATAGGTTTTCTTTTCCTTTTGAATAACATATTGAACTTTCTTTCTCAGACTACGGTACATAGTTAGGTCTCTATTTTTATGTGCCCTGTCCCGGTCTCTCATAAGTTCAACTACCTCCTGTGTGATCCACGGGGGCTTAGTGTGAAGTTTAACACGAATTTCCTTAAATGGAACATGCTTATTAAATATACTTAGAAAGGTCTTCAGCCAGTGGTCTAGAGCATCGTCTGGGTCAGGAAGGTGGTAAACATAGTCCATAAATGAGTTGAGCAAATCTTGTAAGAAGACGGCTCGACTGAAATTTTTGTAATTTCTATATTTCATACTTATATGTTTGTGTTTTGGAGTTTTGTTACCTCTTTTAGACCACGTGCAACACACTGGGTAGTGATCGCTCATTGCGTTAATAGGTACAGTACATTCTGTGATGTTGTCAGCACACGTAGTATAAATATGATCTATAAGTGTTGCAGATGGTTTTGTTATTATAGTGGCTTGTTTGACTAACTGTCGGAAGTTATATAACTCTATTATGTTTTCCCATGTTTTGTTTGATTTGTTAGTGTCTATGTAGAAGTCATCTAGCAGTATTAATTCTCTCTCATTACTAAATACTACATCCAACATAGTGGTGAATTGTTCATACCAGATATTTTCTGCACTGGGATTTCGATAAAGATAGACAACTACTAGGGGTATGCGATTTTGAAGTTTAATCTCAAACCATACACATTCAATCTCGCAGGTTTCAAAATCTAGCCTGCGGTGGGCGTTAAGCGAGTTAGAAATATAAACTGCACAACCCGTCTCTTGTTTCTGATAGGGATCTCTTCTAATGGTTTTAAAATCTCTGATCATCCGAGATGTTACCATATAATCGACTTTCGCTAACACCTAACATGTGAAAATTTTGATTAAGCATAAGTGATAGTTCTGGCAGCTTCCCTAATAGATGGCAGATGTTTAAATGCCAAATTCTGAGCCATTTATTACTGAGGCAGTGATCGTAGACATTTCGACAATGCGTAATCATAAGTTTAAAAACAAACAAAAAATTAAAAAGCACACGCACACAAAGTGAATACAACTTACGTCCCTTATTACAATACACACTCTAAAGTACAGAGAAACAGTAATATCTCTCTCAAAAGCTACGGAGTTCGTGCTTTGTGCGACGCTTTCCGCGCTGCGGAAAGAGACCGAGCCATATGGGATAAAACCTGGTGCGATGAAGTCGACCCTGTCGACTTTTAAGCGACTTTTAGTAATATCTCTGTCAATATACACCCAAAAAAAAATAAGTAGACGGATCCGTAAGACAGAGCAGTGAAGATCCCCTTGCTCACAGTAAAAACACAATTAAAAGTATTATAAAAGATATACAGCAAATGTATTCAAAAGGTATACCGCTAAGTACTATCAATTAATATTAAGTCACAACAAGCCAATGATTTTAGATGCATATAACCTAATACGTTACTAGATCAAGTAGTATCCAAATATGCAGTTAATCGTTTCAGGAGAGGCTCTTTCTTGTACCAAGATCTGGTGTAGCTTTGTGCTAAGTTGCTAGTAAATACCAGATTGTGTTGGTTGTTGGTATAGCGACATTATAAGTGCTTGACGAAGTGTAGATTGGCAATAACGTGCGAGGTGCAACCATTCTATGTTAAAATAGAATGGGTACTGTTGATGTCTCATAGGTATGTAATGACTACCAACTACAGCCTCTGGTTGGTGGATAACAGGAGGTTGTGGTGGCACGTCGTTGTGTCTGAGAGTTGGTTCCTGTCTGGGAAGAATAGGAAACGTATCTTCAAAATTATTACCCTCCTGTGTGAAAATCGACGTATTTTACGGACTTGGTGTGGTGGTAGTGTCCGGTCTGGCTTGGATTTCCGGTGCAGTGTTTATGAGTGGTCTACACACTTCTGGCATATTGGTACTTGATGTAACGGGAGTATGTCGTCTGGCTTGAGTTTCAGGTGGAGTAGCTAAAAGTGTCCGACGCGCCCTGCATTGGATGTATGGTGTATCCGTTCTGGATATTTAATATTTTTGGCGAGTAAGCTGGTGCCCAATGTAGGCAAATGTATTTGATCCTTATAAAGACTCTTTTTTGGTGCGCCAGCCTGTGAAGTGAATGATGGCCTGTTGTTGATGAACTGTATCTTGTTTTGAGAACAGAACATCTGCAACATGTGTTATTTATGTCAGCTAGACGGCGCTGGAGTCCATAACACGGTGATATGATGGAGGAGAAGAAAATGGACGAGTTAGGAAAATTGTGGCGCAATCCGTTCAAGAGTGCCAGCAGTTGAGACCCTGTGATTTGTTGGTTGTTCATGGTGTCATTAATACCAATATGTACGCTTGACTTTTTAACGTTATGATTTACAGCCAACCTGCTAATCTTGACTGTTAGCCAATTGTTGTTGATGAACTGTATCTTGTTTTGAGAACAGAACTTCTGCAACATGTGTTATTTATGTCAGCTAGACGGCGCTGGAGTCCATAACACGGTGATATGATGGAGGAGAAGAAAATGGACGAGTTAGGAAAATTGTGGCGCAATCCGTTTAAGAGTGCCAGCAGTTGAGACCCTGTGATTTGTTGGTTGTTCATGGTGTCATTACTACCAATATGTACGCTTGACTTTTTAACGTTATGATATACAGCCAACCTGCTAATCTTGACTGTTAGCCAATTGTTGTTGATGAACTGTATCTTGTTTTGAGAACAGAACTTCTGCAACATGTGTTATTCATGTCAGCTAGACGGCGCTGGAGTCCATAACACGGTGATATGATGGAGGAGAAGAAAATGGACGAGTTAGGAAAATTGTGGCGCAATCTGTTCAAGAGTGCCAGCAGTTGAGACCCTGTGATTTGTTGGTTGTTCATGGTGTCATTAATACCAATATGTACGATTGACTTTTAAACGTTATGATTTACAGCCAACCTGCTAATCTTGACTGTTAGCCGGTCAACACCAGCTCCAGGCAGTGGGATTATGGACACAATGTTTTTGTCTGAAGTGTCCATCCGGTCGCTGTATAAACCTTTCATTAAAGAATCGCCTAGTATAATGTGTGTACACTCAGGTCGTGCTGTCTGTACATGTTGGTTGTCAGCACGTCTCGCCCGTTGTTTCATCAATTTTCGATTATCAGCAGTCTGTATGTCTCCATGTGGTTCTCCCGATGTATCTTGTAGGCATGTGTTGCCATTTGGCGGGATGTTAAAGCACTGTACGTTTTCTGGTGATTTTTCTTTAAGCACTTCAAACCTATTGCTTATTTTGACGTCAATGGGGTAGACTACTTGTTGTTGTTTATTTTCCTCTGCGCATTGAGGTGTTTGTTGTTGTTTAATTTTTTTCCTGCGCGTTGAGGTGTTTTCATAGTGGTTATCTGTTCTGGGTGGGGCTGAGCTTCCCCAAGATTTCCCAAGTATGAAGCGGTTGCTTGGGAATTACATGCTTCTTCTGTTGGGTCGGTAAAGGACACATTATGTAGGGTTTGAACTGTTTTTCTCAGCAGCAAATTTTCCTCACGCAGGAGCCCGACTTCTGTCTTGAGAACATTGTAATCACTGTTTATCTTGCTGTTTGCTTTGATGTTAGTTGAAACAGTGACAGTGAGAGCCTTTAGTGATTATTCTAGTTCCTCAATGCGCTGTTTACAGTCGCACGAATGTCCATTGATAGTTAACATGCTATTGTTATGTGAAGCAGGTACTTCAACAATGTCCACGTTGGGTTATATGTTGTTTTGGATGCGTTTAACTGGGTATTCAATGACCAAGAGCACTGGTGCGTTGGTAGGTTTTGTTTTGATGGTGTCATGTTCACTCTTCGTATGAGTTAATTGACGAACATTGTTAGCTGGTCTGTTGTCTGCAGCTGTAGTTGCGGGCTGTGTAGATTAGGTGAATGTCTTTATCGAGTTTTTAAGTTCACCAAAATCTACTTTTAGCCAAGAATTAATGTTTTCAATACTGCCTTGTGTCATGAGTTTATTCTTACTGTGGTACAAGTGTATCGTAATCACTGGCGTCGTAATCAGGTCCTCAACGTGGGCCCCGCGCTTATCTTGCCTGTGTTCAATTAGTTCAAGCCTGTAGTAGTTGAGTATGCAAATTTGAAATGCCTCATAATGTTGTTGAAGGAAACAGTAACGCACTGTCCTGAGTTGGTGTGTTTGACGACTAGGCCGGTGGGATTCATACACTTGGATAGCTTGTTTTCCACGGCCCTCTCTTTGTTTAGTGTGTAAGTTTTACTGGCAGCCGATCGTAAACCGGAACGAGTCCGTTCACCGTTCACGTCCAGTACAGAGCCCTCTCCTTCCCCTGACATTATTGCATAATCTTACGAACAACTAAACTTGAAGAATGCAGCAATCGCATTGTTATCTAGCCACGCCGCGTGCAATTTGAGGTCCCATGGTTGTTTCTGACACGCCTCGTGCACTTGATTGGTTAAAATTTAAGTGTTCAACTATCTCTCGAAATGAATATTATATATAACACGCATGTTTGCGATAATCAACACTTATATTAATCTAAAAACTATTTAACCACATCCACAGAATCACATCGAGCACATTGATACAAAAATCAATGATAGGTGAATTCAGCTAGCAGTAATAATAATCCGAGAAGTAAGAGATACGAAAATACGTCTTCACTCTCCGATCAGAGAGAGAGAGAGAGAGAGAGAGAGAGAGAGAGAGAGAGAGAGAGAGAGAGAGAGAGAGAGATTAATGGATGTATGGATAGACAGACAGACAGACAGACAGACAGACAGACAGACAGAGAGGCAGGCAGGCAGCAGTCAGGCAGACAGACAGATAGAGGAAAGAGAGAGAGAAAGAGGAAGAGATATATATAAATCAAATAATACTCTGACATTATTAATTTCAAGTTGATAAATTAATGTATAAATAGAAAATATATAATGAATAAAAGATTACTTGATTAATATAAAGACAACAGGGATGGGGTAGGTTGCATAGTGGCTTGGTAGTTTATCTTTTGGTCCAGTGATCATGTGCTCGAATCCCTGCAGAGGTGGATTTGTTAAAACTGACCTGGGCTCCCAAGTCAACTCAGACTTACATTGGTGTTATGAAATGACCTGATATTGACCACATCTAGTGTTGACTGGACTATACAAAAATATATGAGCCTCATATTTCCAATATGCCTCAATGTGTGGAAAATGAGCTTTACTTTTCATTACTTACTACATTGACTAATTGTTTGACTGATAGATCGATCGATTGATTGATTGATTTAATGATTGATTGATTGATTGATTGATTGATTGATTGACTGATTGATTGTTTGATTCATTCATTCATTCATTCATTCAGTCATTCATTCATTAGTGCAGCACGACTAACCTCCAAGAAATTTGGGTTAAATATTAACCCAGACATCCTCGATTTTCGTCTCCTGTTGATATTGCAAATAGTGACCGCTGGAAATCTAATTTTCGTTTCATGTGTCATCCTCACAACAGTTGTAACTGGATAGCTATAAAAGTCCAAAACAAGGTCCACGACTTGAAAAATTGCAAACCCCAAAACAAATACAACCATCACTGACCAGACGATTCGTCTACAAGGACTTCTGCTGGCAGACACTCGACGAAGCCCATGCATGGTGGTATTTTCACCAAATTCCTTGTACAGTTCCATGACAGAAGGCGTCTGTGGAACCGGTATGGTATTTTCTACCATTATCTTTAGATCTCCTTAAGTCTTCAAAGGGTAGTGTCAAAAACTGCCAACTCGAATCAAAGACCGAACTGCAAGTCAATGGTATTAATCTGCTGATGATATTTGTAAGTGAAAATATATATATAAGTAATCGAGTACATAGTATAAAAGAGCAGACAGAACATCGAAATGAGGCGTTAGTGATATTGATATACAGAAGTATTGGTTCTATTTCAAAGTAACAAAATAAATATATTTAGAACTCATAGATATGATAGAAATGAAAAGAGAAAAGATGTAACTAATTTAGAACTAAAATATAACGTCAATTTATACAAGAGACAACATTGTAGATGTTGACAATAATTTTCAATCGAGCGAAAGAAGGAGAAGAAGAAGGCAGAAGTCCAGAGAAGCTAAGAATAAAACAAAAACAAAAACAAAAAAAAACAAAAAAAAAAGAGCTATCGGAAAACATAAAACTGGGCAAGTTACATATCTGGATCACATTAAATCAAGTGACACTATTAAACATCCAAACATAAAAAAAAAAATAAGTGAAGGGCCCTTGTTCACGCATTGAGGCGCATTGCGCATATGGTACTGGGCACATATTTGTATATACCAATAGCCACCCAGCGATTCGTGTGCCCGCTTACCTGCATTCGAAAAATAGCTGCGACCGATTTGCCAACAGACCATGTCGCGCTGGTATTTAACATGTATGTATGGGAGCCGGTCGTTTAGAAAGACTTAGCAAACTACTGAACGTAAACTTGCCAAGACATCAACAACAGCTGTACAATGCTGGTGTTGATAGCGATGTCTTGTAAATAGGATAAGCAAAAAAAAAAAAAAAATAAATAGACAGCCAGTGGATGGTGTGGTCAGTAGCACGCTGGCCGCCTTTATTTCCCAAGACATACCTGGTACCCAGTTTAGGCTGGGTCGATCAGGAAGCCCAGGTCAAATCGAAAAATAAACATCCGCCCCGATGCAGATTCGAACTCGTGTCCACCCAGCGACAGGCGAGCGTCTATCCACTATGCTACCACGACTCTATAAAAGAGTACTGGGGAACAACTGTCAGACGAAGAAATTCAGAAGCAGCTACAGGAAGAAAATCTCAACATTCGAATCTTGAAGGCGGAGCGGATACTGACTTATTCAAAGATTCCTACGACACTAGCGGTGGTGACGAATGAGGGTATCGAGATACCACGCCAGGTATCTATAAACCAGAAAATCCAACAGCCTGAAGGATTCTTACCACGAATCACCCAATGTTTCAGATGCCAGAGGGCCGGCCACAGCAGAGTAACATGTCGCAGTAAGACAGAAATCTGCCGCTACTGCTCCGATCACCACACCTTCAAGGCGTGCCCGCTGGCCTAGCTGGATACGGACTTCCAAGCACCCAACAACAAAAGAAAGTGCGCCAACTGCCTGGGCAAGCATGGAGCAAGATACCTGGGCTGTCCATACCTCCAAAGACACAGAGACGTCTTAAAGCTCGCCACTACAACAAAGACACCAAATAAGGAAGCAATGCGGAGGTGCGAGACGGCCACGGGTATATCACAAGCTGTAAGAGATCAACTGCAGCACCAAATAGACGAGCTGGAGAAGCAAATCAAGGCACTGCTGACGCCGACTCCGACCAGCGAAAACGAAAAACTACTGGCGGAGATGAAGGAGATCCACACAACATCAAGCAAGAGATGGAGCTCATAACCGAGATGAAGAAGGAAAACGAAAAAATCATACAAACTATTAAATCAGAGGGAGAACTACAGAAAGCTTAAATGGAACTTTTCCGAAACAAAACAACAGAAGCCGTACAAGAAATTACAGATGAAAAGCAACAAGAGACAGAACCTGAACCGCTAGCTAAAAACGCCAGCAGCCCAACCACGACGCCCGAAACAATCAAAGGGAAGCCAATATCACCCCAGACCTCTGAAGAAAACCGAGATGAGCACCCTGACGATGGCAGAGAGGACGCCCCGATACAGCCAATATTCATCGATGAAGAAATCGCAGCAATGAACAGGGATCATGAACCCAGGTGCAAGGAATACAGAAGGCGCATGGAAGGAAAAGAAAAGAAGTACAAGAAACACAAGGGAAAACCAATGCCCTACCATACCTATAAAGAATGCCCAGACTTAAACAAGGATGACGTACACCCATGGGCATACTATATACTTGACGGATAAATCGCCCCATGGCTGACCACGGAGGAAGAGATCGAAAGGCAACAAAAACTCAAACTCGAAAGAGAACAAAGGCACTAGGAAGAAAATGAAAACATCTAAATGCTGCTACGGGCTATACACAAAAAAGGATGCAAAAAGACCGAATAAAAAGTCATTATAAGGACTGCAACCAGTCAAGCCAGGAGACTTCACTTACCAAATATACCACTAGAGGAGACGGGAATAAAGGACAGCCGCCACAAACTCCCAGCTGACGTTATAGACACAAATCAACATAACCAGTCCGAGATAGGACTCACTCGTAAGAGCGCACAAGACAAGAATTAGGGTGAATGAACGCACAAAAAATGAACCACAACAATAATTACAGCTGAAGAGGCAGGTTTAACGAGGCCGAATTTGGAATTTTTGTTTTGAAAATTGGAATTGGAATTGGAAAGTTAACCGATTTGGAAAGTTAACCGATTAAGTGCCATGGGGTATTCAATGTCTTAAGCGACTTCCCTTATCTGCCATGGGCTGATATATAGCTGAATTTGTTGTCATTGCGTTATAATACAACATGTCTGCTACCATATTAACAACTGTTATGTCATAACTGTGACACACTCCTACTTCCCAGTTTCTACTATCCATTTTTGTTTGGTTGAAACCTACTTTTTGTTTGGCGCAGAATCTATTAAAGTTGGTGTTTTGTTTTGTTTGTGATGTTGGATATCCCTTACAGGACGTTGCAGTCAACACCAACATTTTTCAGCTGCTGTTGATGTACGAGCTAAGATTACGCTCAATAGCTTGCCATTGCTTTCTGAGCGACCGGCTCACATACCCCGTAAGTTACCAACGTGGCGAGAACCGCTACCGATTCTCGCGCAGGTTACGTTACTCACGAGAATATACGGGATTACGGATAAAGACGTTAACTTATAGGCCATGGAGACCGTCTAAAGCTGGTGTGCAAGAGGTAAATAACCATGTATGGGGGAAGATGGGAGAGCAATCGTGTGAGTGTGCCAGCCTGTGAACCAAGGGGTGCAGGGAAGAAGCTGGCGCCGGATGGGCCATACACCGACAGATCAGTATAACTAGAAAGAGCCTTATCTGGAACCCACTGCACAAAAGAAACAGAGGAAGACCTAAAATACACTGACAAGAGAAATAGAAACAGACATGACGATATGAGTAGAATATGTACGGAGATGAATGGGATATGTATGTACAGGACGGTTTGGAGTGAGTTCGCTGACGGTATTGATCCAGTGGGGATAAACGGTGACAGTTAATTGCATGTACTTTACAGGACGTAGCAGTCAACCCTGGCATTTTGTGTGTGTGTGTGGCTGTTCGTGATTCCTGGGCAAGTTTACGTTCAGTAGTTTGTCCAATGTTTGTCCAGGGTGAAAGAATAATAATAATTATACCCAGATACAGAGAGTGTTCGGGACCCACTGCAGTAAAGCGTACCCGTAGAGACGACATTTGATTAATGGGTAGAGAAAAACCAAACGTTGCTAATAGATTCACTGCCACACACAAATGTAGGTTTGGACCAAACAAACACGAAAGGCGGGATATTGGGAGTAAGAGTGTGCCACAGTTTTGACATAGACATTGTTAATATGGTAGCAGACATGTTGTATTATATATCACATTAAATGACGTTGTATAGGACAAATTACTGTATATAAGTCTATGGAAGATACGGGCATTCACTTAAGAAAATTAATAATCCTATGGCACTTAATCAGGCAACATGCTATAATCGATGCTTTCGGGAGCCGTACCAGATATAAGAATTAACTAACTAGGGGAACCACACTAGATACAAGAATTAACTAACTTTGGGAACCATATCAGATAAAAGAATTAACTCAGGTGGGGAACCATACCAGATATAAGAATTAACTAACTAGGGGAACCACACCAGATATAAGAATTAACTAACTTTGGGAACCATACTAGATATCACTAGGGCTTGTTTCCTTAGCGACTCAATGAACATGATCAAGAGGATAGAGGAGGGGTCGATCCGAAGAGAATGGTTGCTGCCTCTGGAGCGGTCTCGACTGGCAAAGATTAGTTTCATCTTCGTGCCAGGGCATGCGGGAGTACAAGGAAATGAGCGGGCTGACAAGCTCGCAGGTGAGGCTACTGTGGAGGGCGGACGCGCTATGGACCAGGCCGACATTCTGAATGCTCTACGAGAAGTAAGACTTTTGCGAGAACCAAGTGATGACTGTGAATCTACAACAATGGCCAGACTGCGAGAGCAGCAAATTAAAAGAGGGGTGGCCAAACAAGAACACTACGCAGGAAGCCAAAGAAGATTGATAAACCAACACAGAACTGGCGTCGTTAGCCGCTACACGTTGCGGGATTTGCTGAGAAGGGGATCCGAGCACTTATGGACTGAATGGTTCGATGTGCAATGAGGATGATCTGTCGACTAACTAAGTAACTAACTAACCATACTAGATATAAGAATTAACCCAGGTGGGGAACCATACCAGATATAAGAATTAACTAACTTGGGGAACCATAACAGATATAAGAAATAACTATGTTGGGGAAACCATACCAGATATAAGAATTAACTAACTTTGGGGAACCATACCAGATATAAGAATAAAGTAACTTGGGGAACCATACCATATATAAGAATTAACTATGTTGGGGAACCATATCAGATATAAGAATTAACTAACTTAGGGAACCATACCAGATATAATAATTAACTAACTTGGGGAACCATACCGATATAAGAATTAACTAGCGTTGGAAACCTTACCAGATATAAGAATTAATTAACTTGGGGAACCATACCAGATAAAATAATGAACTAACTTGGAGAACCATAGTAGATATCAGAATTAACTAACTTGGGGAACCATATCAGATATAAGAATTAACTAACTTGTTGAACCATCGCCGATTTAAGAATTAACTAACTTGGAGAAAGATAGTAGATAAAAGAATTAACTAACTTGGGAACCATAACAGATGAAAAAATTAAATAACTTGGCGAACCAGATCAGAGAGAAGAATTAACTAACTTGGGGAACCATACCAGATATAAGAATTAACTAACTTGGGGAACCTTACCTGACATAAGAATCAACTAACTTGAGAAAGCATACCAGATATAAGAATTAACTAACTCAGCAATGTATATCTGAGAGCCGAGGAGGCGCAGTGGCTATCACACTTGCCTGACACCCCAGTCTCCATGTATTCCCATCCTCAGACTGTATTATTTAACGAAAGGTGTATTGAGTTCCCAGCTTGATACAGCTTAAAATAGGTACCAGCTGATTTTCTTTAAAGTAAAGGCGCAGACTCGATATTAACCATCATCATCATCATCAAGTGCCATGCCGGCTGGCGTAGGCGTTCATGGCTCTCCACAGATCTCGGTCTTTGGTTTTCTGGATCAACTCTGCTGCTGATATTCTTCCATGCCACCGTCTCAATCCATCCAGCATCACTTCTCTTGGTCTACCTCTGCCTCTCTTCCTCTCGATCTTTCCAGTTGTTACGATGTTCTCCAATGCCTCTCTTCTCATCACATGACCGAAGAAAGCTGTTTGTCTCTGTCTTAGTGTTGTATATTATGTTCTAGTTTCATTAGCCTGTTTCAGGCAGTCGTCGTTAGTTACTCTGGCAGTCCAAGGAATTCGCAACATTCGTCTCAGGAACCACATCTCTGTTGCTTCTAATTTCTTCTTAATTTGTTCATTTACATTCCAAGATTCACTGCCATACAGCAAAACTGGTTCTACATAGCATTTCAGCACTCTCTTTCTTACATTCAGTGATAGTGACTTATTGCATAAGATACTCTTCATTTTCTGAAATGCGGCTTTTGCCTGCCCTATTCTGCTCCTAATCTCTGTTGTACATCTTCCATCTGATGTTATAAATGCCCCTAGGTATCTAAAATTATCAACTTGGTTGAGGATTTTCCCTTCTATTTCTATGTCACATTTTGGTGTCACCATTTTCTTTGATATTACCATTGTTACTGTTTTCTTGATATTCAAGGAGAGTCCTTTCCTTGCACTCTCTGTTACTACAACGTCTAATAATTGTTGTAGGTCTGTTGAATTATCCGCCACCAATACTGTGTCATCTGCATAGCGTATATTATTTATATTATAACCTCCAACTAGTATTCCTGGCATCTCTTTGATCTCTCTCATTATTACTTCGCTATACAGGGAGAAAAGATCTGGTGACAAGACACACCCTTGTCGTACTCCTAGCTTTATCTGTTCGTAACTACCCTCTTTATTTCCCATTTTAATTGCTGCTACTTGGTTCCAGTAAACATTCTTTATTATTCTTAAATCTTTTCCATCAATGTTGATATCTTCCAACATTTTAATCAGTTCATCATGTTTTACTTTATCAAATGCCTTAGTATAATCTATGAAGCACAAATATATGTCTCTCTGTTTCTCTATTGACCTTTCTATTAGTGTCCGTAATGTATAAATTGCATTGTTTGTGCCCTTTCCTTCCACAAATCCATACTGTTCTTCACTAATTTCCATTTTTATTTTCTTTTTGGTTCTTCTCATTATGATTCTGAGTAGAAGCTTAGTGATATGGTTTATAAGGTTAATTGTACGAAAATCTTCACAATCAATTGCTCCTGGTCTTTTTGGTATAGCTATACATACAGATTTCAGCATATCACTGGGTAAATATCCACTGCTGTAAAAATCATTCAACATTTTGGTTAATATATCTACTCCAAATTCTCCCAATACTTCTAATTCTTCTATTGTGATTTCATCTGGCCCAGCTGTTTTTCCTTTCTTCATACGTTTCATAGCGTCAGCGACTTCTTCTTTCAGAATAGGTGGACCTTCTAAGTTACTATCTTCTGTTAATTCTTCCCTTTCTCCTACATATAATTCTCTTATATACTCATTCCACCTCTTCATTATAGCATCTTCTTCTAATATTATCTTTCCTGTTTTTGATTTCAAACACCCCGTATTTATTCTTATTTTTCTTCCTGTAAGCTCACTGATTTGTCTGTGCATATTTTTTGTATCTTTAATGGAATTTAATTCAATTTTTTTGCATTGCTCGTTTAACCAACTTTCTTTAGCCTTCCCACATTTATCTTTTATTTCTTTATTTATCTTAGCGTATTCTTGTTTGTCATTTTTACTCTGTTTTCTTTTGTCCATCAATTTTAAGATATCTTCATTCATCCACTTTTTCTTAGCTATTTTGCCTCGATATTAACCACAACGACAATATAGTGCCCATAGATCTATACAAATGGCGCTGGCAAATTATATCATGGTTGCGTAAAGATGTGGTACCTCGACCTTTAATGTGTATTCTTTCTTTCTACAATAATTATGTCGTTCCACCCTATTCCGTCCTTGTCAACTAATCAGTATAAAGGCTAGCAGAAAACTAAGTGTTTATACATTAAGGGCTAATACACACACACACACACACACACACACACACACACACACACACAAATGCACATAATAATTTAAACAATCTGCGCTATGCAGATATTAATAGATATTAAGAGCAGAACATGCAAATAATCTGTAGCGACTTTTAAACATTCATTTAGACAAGGTATAGAAAGTACAAAAAAGGACTTTCCTTGAACATGAAGAAAACATTAACAACTTTTATATCAACGAAAATGACGACGCCCAAATTTGATAATCATAACAATAGATGGAAGATGCGTGACAGAGATGAAAAGAAAAATAGACCAAACAAAAGCTGCGTTTGAAAAATGAAAAGTATCTAATGAAATATATCACTATTGTTGAATGTAAGAAAGAGAGTGCTGAAATGTTATGTTGAAAATGTTTTGCTATATGATTGTGATTCTTGTATTTTAAATGAACAAATTAGGAAGAACTTGGAAGAAACGGGAACATGGTTCCTAAAACGAACGAAGCGTATATCTTGAACTGCCAAAGTAACTTACAGCGATTGTTTGGAAGAGGCTAATAAAACTAGAACATTACATACAACGATAGGAGGGAGTCAAACAGTATTCGTTGGCCTTGTGATGAGAGAAGAGGAATTAGAGAACAACCTGACGACCGGAAAGATCAGTGGAGAAAGAGGCAGACCGTAAGAAGTGATGCCAGATAGACCGAGACGGTGGCATGGAGGAATATCATCAGCAGAATCGATCCAGAACACCAAAGACCGAGACCTGTTGAGAGACATGAACTCCTTCACCAGTTGGCAACACATTATATATATATATATATATATATATATATATATATATATATATATATATATATATATATATATATATATATACATACACACACACACACACAACCATAAACACACACACAACATACACAAGATAAACTGCGATGATTTTTCAGATAAAAATAATATATCAGAATGATTAATGTTGTGGAAAATGAAAGAAAAAAATACTGACGCAGATATCTTAAGTATACAAGTACTAGATGTGTTTTCGCAGAGGCTTTTCAAATAATATTAACTACATGTACAAGAATTGCTCATGCTATTCAGTCTCTCAGTGTAGAATTAAACAATATAAAACAACACCGAATAATGCTGCTTCACCAGACACTATTTAATGAAAACAAAGGACTTTGCGGCAATTAGCCTTCATCCGAAAACATATAGACATATATACATATAAAAATATACACCCGGGGAAGAAACTACAGTGACTACACTGAAGCATAATAATTGAATGAGAACAACGGAAAGATGAAATAAATGAGAACAATGAAAAGAAAATGCACAAATGAACAACATGTGCTACTTATCTCAGAATCCCAGGCAAAGAATTATGACGAGTTGATTTAAAACAAACACACGTTAACATACGGTTGAACTTAGATGTAAATTTGTTATGCGCACTTTTATTATGAAATCAGTTACATTGGCAGATATATAAGAAGTAAGTGTTCCAACAATTCGCATGGCATTTAGAGAATATTAGTTTCCCTCGCGTTTTTATAGCTGAACAAATATTGAATATTAATGAGGAACGGGTTCCAAACTTCCATTCTTTGTGTGCTCATTTGTGATATATGGACTGTCCTTCCACGTGAATTATCGGGAGTATGTTTGACATATAGAGGCATCACCAGGGAATTGTATAAATCGTATATAATTATTTAAAAAAACATTAAAGGATCTCTTTTATATGCCATGATGCACGTATAGCTCCAGCCTCATATGTGTATAGATCACTCGGCAATCGAAGACTCATGCCGTCAGTATCACTCTGAAGTCAGGCCACCTTTATGTCCCAAGATATTTCTTGATAGCAATTTTAGGATGGGTCTACCTGGGAGCTAACTTTTATGAAGACACATTGATGTGGATTCAAACCCATGAATATCAAGGGAGACTGAATCTCTGTAACTTCCTGCCTCAGTCCCCACCATAATCTCTCTTAAGCTAATCATGTATTTATCATCATACATTAGCTTGCCATGTACAGTACGTGGTACCCTAACAGTCTGAACATTTATCTCTATCGAGTCTCTCTGTTCTGTCTTCACTGTATCATGTATACATTATCTATCACATCTTGAATCTATCTACTTTGTGGTGTTACTCTTATATGTTTTCTTGGTACACCTCCCTTCATAACGATTTTTTCAAGACTTTCATGTCTTGTTTCATCATCATCAAGTGCCCTGCCAGCTGATGTTGGCGTTCATGGCTTTCCACAGATCTCGGCTTTGGTGTTCTGGATCAACTCTGCTGATGATATTCCTCCATGCTACTGACTCAATCCATCCAGCATCATTTTTCTTGGTCTGCTTCTGCCTCAATTCCCCTCGATCTTTCCAGTTGTCACGATGTTCTCCAATGCCTCTCTTCACATCACATGACCAAAGAAAGCTGTTTGTCTCTTTCTTATTGTTGTATATAGTGTTCTAGTTTCATTAGCCTCTTTCAGGCAATCGTTGTTAGTTACTCTGGCAGTCCAAGGAATTCGCAACATTCGTCTCACAAACCACATCTTTGTTGCTTCTAAGTTCTTCCTAATTTGTTCATTTACATTCTAAGAGTCGCTGCCATATAGCAAAATGGGTTATATATAGCATTTCAGCACTCTCTTTCTTACATTCATTGATAGCGACTTATTGCATAAGATACTCTTCATTTTCTGAAATGCGGCTTTTGCCTGCCGTATTTTACTCTTAATCTCTGTTGTACATCTTCCATCTAGGTATTTAAAATTATCCACTTGGTTAAGAATTGTCCCTTCTATTTCTATGTCACATTTTGGTGTCACCATTTTCTTTGATATCACCATTGTTAATGTTATCTTGATATTCAAGGAGAGTCCTTTCTTTGCACTTTCTGTTACTACAATGTCCAACAATTGTTGTAGTTCTGTTGCATTATCCGCCACCAATACTGTGTCATCTGCATAGCGTATATTGTTTCTTGTTTACATTCCCAAAATATGCCATATGTCCCTTTTTATAAGCAGTCTTCTTAAATATTGACTTCTTGTTAGATATAATTGTTTGTTCTCTGTTTTCGCCCAATGAGTTTTTAAAACATTCCTGTCACATTTGCATTCAAAGGCTCATGTGTGCATTTTAGTTGATTTGTCATATGTCACATATTATCACTTGGCTATTTTATGCCAACTTGTAAAACACCAACCCTATGCTACCAATCTCAAACCTGGACTTTATCCAAATTACACCTTCGCAAAATCAACACCTGCGAAATGAGATGCCTGAGGAGAGCTGCCAACTTAACAATCCGGGACCGAGTAAGAAATGTTACTATCAGACAGACTGTGGGATCAACACCTTGTGCCACATTTATTGAAAGGCAGAAGATCAAGTGGTTTGGCCATGTTGTTAGAATGCAACATCAGCAACTACCATCACTGGCCTTACATCAAAGATCCTCTGCGACGAGACCACGAGGACGTCCAAGAAGAAAATGGATTGACGACATCAGAGACATTGTTCAACCACACGGAATGACACTATCCAGTGCCGTCCACCGGGCGCTGGAACGCAAATTATTCCTCCCCCACGACGCTTGACGGCAGAAGTGGAAGATGATGATGATGATGATGATGATGTAAAACACCGAATACAAACCTCAATTCCCCATAGTTAACCATATTGACAATGAGTAGGGATTAATTCTTAAATGACATTAAGCCAGTATTTGAGATCGCTATGTTTAAGCGTTCCTTGTGGAAATTATAGTATTTGCCGCGTTGATTTGTATTAGACTGTTTGCTTCCTTATGTCCTGAATCTAATGTATAAATAGTTCTTTTATAACTAGATAATACAAGTTTTGGTTATAGAGCAATACTTTGGTATAGATAAAATGTCAGAGTCCTAGCGACCTGATACGGAGATCCTAGAGACAGGACATGGGAATAGAAGACAGGACATGGGAATAGAAGGCAGGACAAGGGGACAGCAAACAGGACACTATGCCCGTGAACATCAGACAGGACAGTATACCCTTGGACTGGAGGAGGTGGCACAGCAGTCGTCAACAGACGGACTGACCCTTAGTTCACGGACAGGACACGGCACAAGACTGCGACGCAGTACTGACCACGGATGGCCTCAAACGCCACGTGAGTAAACACCACGTGATAGGGAACCCAGAGCGAAAGCTTTAGACAGACGAGACTGAGCTTTGAATGGGGAAGGACGTGTCTGAGAGTTTTACTTGAGAGAGTTACTTGTATAGCCGATCTGAATGTTTGCTAGCGCTGTAATTTATTTGCAATCTGACTGTATGTGTGCGCTCATTGTGTGAGCAAGGATATGATTTGGTGAGCGGGCGAGTGCAGCGCTGAGCGATCTAGATTGTGATACTACTTATTTTGGTTTTTCCATTTATTAAAGACTAGCTGACCCGGCCCGGCTTCGCCCAGTCCCTGGTGGGGAGCATCTCATTTAATTCACATAAGTAGTCATATAAGTTCCCGTTCCCGTTACCGACTGTCTGTCTGTCTGTCTGTTTGTCTGTCTGTCTGACCCGGCCCGGCATCGCCCAGCTCCTGGTGTGGAGCATCTCATTTAATTCATATAAGTAGTCATATAAGCTCTCGGTCCCGTTCCCGACTATCTATCTGTCTGTCTGTCTATCTGTCTGTCTGTCTGTCTACCTGACCCGGCCCGGCTTCGCCCAGCCCCTGATGGGGAGCATCTCATTTAATTCATATAAGTAGTCATATAAGTTCCCGTTCCCGACTGTCTGTCTGTCTGTCTGACTGTCTGTCTGTCTGTCTGTCTGTCCCTCTCGATCTGTCTGTCTGTCTGTCTGCCTGTCTGTCTAATCATTTATTGGTTGCAGTTAGAACAACCTTAGATAAACGAAGACCAACTTACAAAAAGCATTAGAAAGAGCACTTGAAAGGTCTTTACATCTTCCCCAACAATTAGCTTGGGTAAATGGAGCGGCAGCAGCAGCAACAGAAGAAGAAAAAGGAGGAGTAGGAGCTGGGAGGAGGAAGAGAGAGGTGGAGGAGGGAGGAGGAGGGAGGAGGAGGGAGGAAGAGATAGGCGGAGAGAGGAGTAGGAGGGAAGAGGAGGGAGGAGTAGGAGTAGGGAGGAATAGGAGGGAGGAGTAGGGATTAGAAGGAGGAGAGTGGAGGAGGAGGGAGGAGGAGGAGGTAGGAGGAGGGAGGAGGAAGGAAGAGGAAGGAGGAGGGAGGAAGAGGTAGGAGGTAGAGAGAGGAGGAGGAGAGAGGGGGAGAGAAGAGGAAGAGGGAGGAGGAGGGAGGAGAAGGGAGGAGGGGGAGAAGGGAGGGGGAGAAGGGGGAGAAGGGAGGAGGAGGAGAGAGGAAGAGGGAGGATGAGGGGGAAGAATGGAGGAGGGAGGAGGAGGAAGAAGAGAGGAGTGATTAGGAGGAGGAGGAGGGAGGAGGAGAGCGAGGAGGAGGGAGAGGAGGTAGAAGGAGGGAGGAGGAGGAAGAGGGAGGAGGAGGGAGGAGGAGGGAAGAGGGAGGAGGAGGAGGGAGAGGTAGGAGGAGGGGGAGTAGGAGTAGGGAGGAGGAGGAAGAGGGAGGAGGAATGAGGAAGAGGAGGAGGGAGAAGGAGGGAGGAGAAGAACGCAGGAGGAGGAGGGGGAGGAGGAGGGAGGAGGAGGAGAGGGAGGAGGAGGGAGATGGAGGAGGAGGAGGGAGGAGTAGGAGAGTGGAGGCGGAGGGAGTAGGAGCATTGAGGAGGCGGGAGGAGGTAGAGGGAGGAGGAGGGAGGAGGAGGAGAGAGGAGGCGGAGGGAGGAGGAGGAGGGAGGAGGAGGAGGGAGGAGGCGGGAGGAGGTAGAGGGAGGATGAGGAGGGTGGAGGAGGAGGGAGGAGGATTGAGGATGAGGAGAGAGGAGGAGGAAGAGGGAGGAGGAGGGATGCGGAGGGAGGAGGAGGGAGGAGGTAGAGGGAGGAGGAGGGAGGAGGTAGAGGGAGGAGGGGGAGGGAGGAGGAGAGAGGATGAGGAGGGAGGAGGAGAAGGGAGGAGGAAGGATGAGGAGAGGGAGGAGGAGGGAGGAGGAGTAGGAGGAGGGAGGAAAAGGGAGGGGAAGGAGGAGGAGGGAGGAGGGGGAGGACGTAGGAGGAGGAGGACGTAAGAGGAGGAGGGAGGAGAAGGGAGTAGGAGGAGAGAGGAGGAGAAGGGAGGAGGAAGGAAGAGGAGTGATTAGGAGGAGGGAGGAGGGCGAGGAGTTAGGAGGAGGAAGAGGGAGGTGGAGGAGGAAGGAGGAGGAGGAAGGAGGAGGGAGGAGGAGGAGAAAAAGGGAGGAGGGAGGAAGGAGAGGGGGAGGGGAAGAGGAGGAGGAGTAGAGGAGAGGTGGAGGAGGATTATAACGCATATGCCTGTAGATAACTGCAGCGAAAAGGTGGGTCTGTCTATCTATCTGACCCGGCGTGGCTTCGCCCACCTCCTGGCGGGTAGCGTCTCATTAAATTCATACAACAACAAAAAAGTAATTTAAAAGAATGTCTTTTCACACACCATCTATTATTTCTAATGAAAACTGTTTCTAATCACCTGCATGACTGTAGATAACTTCTTAAGCATAAACAGATGAGTTACAACGTTATGCATTATTGTTATGAAAACTTTGAAAATGCCTTAAAGTTTGTATCATTATTTATTATAACTCATATGCCGGTACATAACTATAGACAAAGAGTTTATAAATCTTTGAAAACGATGCAACAATATGATTATAAGGTATACAGAAAAGTTATTAAAAGTTATGCCCCTTGAAATAACTTTTCTAGAGTTAAGTCCCCTTGCTGTATATAAATTATAATGCAAAATGAAAAATTAAATAATATTAAGTAAGCAGCCGATTTCACACTAAAAAAAATATCACAGTTTGCTGCGCGGGAATAAGAGGAAGACGTGTAGAAAATTTCATCTCAATCGGATGGGCCGTTCGCGAACGCATAAAGAACATACAGACATACAGATGGAGATTGCCTTTTATATATAAGATTCTTTTGACCATATTTAATCAAGTTGACTGACTTTGTGATCCATATCACAGAGCACCGAGAGACCGATAACATACATACCTTGTTGTATGGTTGACATTTCGTTTTTATGTAGTTCTCAGTTGACCACCTCTTTTGTCTGTTGTAGACCGTGTAAATCTGTTTAAGGAATTATAGGCTCCATATAGCACATACATTGTAATATTACATAGAAAATGACACATTTTTTTAATGTCTGATATACATAAAGCATGGTAGGTAGCGTGCGACAGCAGCGGTAGACAGCTAGCAAGATAGTAAGGGAGATAGTTATCATATTGTAAGGGATATACCACACCCACATTCTTCCTCTACCTCGCTCTCTCTCTCTGTCTCTCTAGTCCATTCTATTCCTCTACTTGTCTGTCTGTCTCCCTCTCCCGCTCACACACACACACACACACACACACACACACAAACACACACACACACACCACCGCAAGAGAGGATGATGGTTTTCATGTTTCCGCTATACACCAGCGGTAGACGTCAATATGGTGATGAGACGATGATGATGGTGATACAGTATTAGATGTTTACCTTACGAGAGGTCCTTTCCTTCGGTTTTTCTGGTGTTGTCTTCAGTGCTGTCGCTTTTACTTTCCCTCGGTTTTAGTAGTTTCAATCTGTAATAGCAAGCGAAAGAGACACGTGAGCTTACCATGATGATCGCTTACATTACAAATACTCTAAATGACAGAGCTATTAGACACAAAACCACACAGCGGCAGTCGAGTTGGCCGCAGAGCGCCTGACACAAGTGCGATGCCCTGTAAATGCATTGACCAACCTTACCGAGAATTTACAACCACAAAAAGAATGATGGTGTTGACTGCGACGTCCTGTTATAGATAGACAACTAGCTGTTTATACACCATCTTCACACGCACATGACATGGTTGTCGTTCATTCAAAATGAGAATCGCAAACTTGCCCCAGGTCGGCTGACAATCCATAGAATAATGAGGTAGACTGCGATGTCCTGTAATTGATAGCACACCCACGCACGCACTCGGCAGTACACCCACGCACGCACACACGCCTATCACATGATGATCGCTTAATTACAATAGTATAAAGGCCAGAGGCATTAGACACAAACGCATAAGACACATAGGGGGATTGACACGAATGTCGGGTTGTTCAGAAATCACTGGCAAGCTTACCAAGATTTACATATACAAAAAGAATGATGGGTTTCCGATGCTACAGAGAGCCGTGGTGGCCTGCCTGAGCTAGTCGACAAGACACATGCTGATGATAAATGCCCAGGCATTAACCTAGCTTTGATTACTACCGTTATGGCATAGATTGCATTACACCGCTATATTATAATTCGTTTCCGCTGCTACAGAAAGCCGTGGTTACCTGCGTGCGCTAGTTGACATGGCACTTGATACTGAATATAAAGAAATGAGATGGTGATATGTGTAAATAGTCTATGTGTGTGCCAACACAGTGGTTCTAGATTCATATTATTTACACCTCCATGTATCACCCACAGTAAACAAACAAACAAACAAACAAACAAACAAACAACCTTGTCAAAATAACAGCCGTATATTACTATATTCTTTCTAAAGTTTTAACTACACTTCATGCCAGATTGCAAAAAATTCCTCGATTGACTCCCTCGCTTGAACGCCAAGGCAATATCTGATTAGCGCCATGTGGCATGACCCCGCATAGTTTTGATCGCTGAGCGAGATTAACGGTGACTAGCGTTGCACGGCGAGAGGCTCCCTGTGGTGTGTATTTATCAGTAATTAATATCAAGTTTGGCCAGCTCACGTTGTACACAGAAAACAGCGGTTCTAAAATTTCAGAATGCCGTTTTATAATTTAGATTTTTACAAAATAAGAAAAATTTATGTATGTTGAACCAGCGGGTAAGGGATATATACGCATAGTTGGGTTGATGACGTAGCCACGTGGGATATATTGTGCTCGAGCCGAATGGTAACATGTCGGCTGGGACATATTAATAATTATGATACTCACTCTCTTCTGTCTCGCCGGCGGGTTGTGGGTTCTATGATCAGAGCAGGCCGTGTGTTCTGTAAGATGCTTTAGTCTTTCCGGTGGGCTGTAAACTTCTCGAGCATACCTCTCTTAAGTGGTCAGCAATAGAATGAGGCCTTAGCAAGGCAGCAGTCCTCTATTCTCGTCGGGTTACTATCCGTCTGGGTGCATGGACCTCAGAGCCACATATGTTAACCCAGGAACTGTCACAGGGATCTGCAATCTCACCTGTGCTCTTTAACGTGTATACGAGCAAGATTGCAAACCTAGAAGCACCAGGGTTTGGAAGGATACTAACATTTGCAGATGATATTCTTGCATATAGGCAGGGTAGAGATAGGATACAAACAGCCCAGGAGCTATAGGCGACAATAGACAAAGTGACTGACTGGTGCACTGAAATGAGTGCTTTCATCCAACCGGAAAAGGCGGCTGTTTTATGATGCTCTCTAGACAACAGGATTGTGAGTGCTGATGTTCCAAGCCTCACTATAGATGGTAGAAACGTCAATAGAGAGACCAAACTGAAGTATCTGGAGATCACATTTGACAGGAGCCTATCCTTCAAGGACCATGTGGAGACGGTAGTGACAAGATCTCAAAAGGGACTCCATGCACTTAAAACTATGGCTGCAATGGACACAAGGCAGAGAATGCTCTTCACATTATACCAGCACTTGATCCTGCCAGTGATTGATTATGGACTAGGACTGCTCACTGTCTCAAAGAGTCAGCTGGTGACGTTAGAGCGCATACAGAACGAAGCTTTGCCGGTCATTCTGGGATTAACCAGAGACACCCCAATAGTGTGTATGCGTTACATCCTTGGTTTGACGACTGTTGCAGGTAGTCTCAAGGTGATGCAGGCGACAGCATACCTCAGAGTAGCTGCAGACACAGATCACCCTTTGCATGAGGCGCTAGAAGCAGTTAAGGGTCAGCTATTGATAAGAGGGAAATCATGGATGGCTCAGGCGGAGGATACGATCAGACATGTGTGCATCTTGCAGAATATTAGGCGAGGAGAGGAGTCGGTCAGAGTGCCAGCGGAGCAGTCAGACTTGTGCAGAATTATAATCACATTGAGCCGGGAGTGCAGGGAGTGACCAGCAGGAGCCACGGAAGTGGAAATTCAGCAACTAATTCAGGATAATGCTCAATCGGGTGATGTGATTATCTACACAGATGGTTCGGTGTCGAGATGTAGGAGAAGTGCCTGGGGTTCATAGCAAAAGCTACTGGCCGACGTTTGGTGCAGGAGAACCTGGCATATGATACCACAACATCTAGCTTACGAATGGAGGTGAAGGCGTTCAGTGCAGCTTTCCGCTGGTTTGAGAATACGATACACACACACATCGTGATTGTAACTGACTCAGAAAGCATTGCATGCCGAGGAAGGTGAGGACAGGCATGTTACGTGCAGAGTGGCTTGCTTCGCTTCGGAGGTCACGGGTGGCAAGCATCGCCTTGATCTTTTCTCCGGGGCATGCCGGTGTGCTGGTAAATGAACAGGCGGACAGATTGGCTGGCTTTGCAAAACTTGGTGGAGTATTGATGCATAACAAGGCAGACGTGGTTGCGGCCTTGTGGGAGCAGGTGTACACCTCGGAGGAGCAAATGGATCATCATGGTCTGGCAAGAATAAGGCAGCGAGGATTGACGAGGGGATCTGGCCGACACTCGACACTCAGAGGCAAGGCGAGACGGACTTATAATCAGATTGTTACTGGTACTATTGGTGTTGGAACTCTTCGCTGGCTGCTGAGGATGGGGACGGAGCGCCTATGGCAATGCCCCGAATGCTGTGATGTCGGTTCCTAGATCAATCAATCAATAAATCAAATCCGTAGAAGGAATGTCGTTTTAGAGAAGAATGTTGAAAGCTTCTTGAGTATCAGTAATGAGTAATCTAATACTTTTGAAAGAGGATAAAACTAAAATACACAAACATCTGAGATTAGATACCTACCTCTGTCGGAGAAGGGCAAAAACAGAAGATCCCTTGTGCAAATTGAGCTCGTGAAAACCCCACAGCAATTTGAAATCCTAAAGGGTAGAACGTTACGCTGCCGCATTGGCAAAATTGTAACAAGTTAAACCTACCAGATAGAACGTGTATTTGGAGGGGGAAATAATGTATTAAGCAAACAAGAATTCTTAGTTAACATTAACGTATCGCGAAAATATTGGGTTTCTTTCAATTAGCAAGATACACGAATAGAAAACAACACTAAAGAAATATATTCCAGGTCCAATGTATATTAATTTAAAATGTTTAAGTGTTTATAAACAATAAGCAGGTTGAAAATGAATTCATTGATGTATTTGTCAACATATTGTATAAATTTTAAAAAAAACACACACACAAAAGCTGTTTGATATACATGGCTCACACAGACAATACTGGAGAGTTTGAAAAATGTCATATTGGTCTCATGAGCCCGATGTGCTATAGGAAACACACCATGGTGAGCCAAAAGGAATGTGTATCCACCGAGGTAAGTGGAAATCTCTACACTATGGTGTTTGTCCATCAAGAAAGATGATGACCATTCATTTCATCCAGGGGGATTGACAGTTTGGAGCCATGAGTTTTATTATGGCTGGTAAGGCCTATTTTGGCTCGAAATTTTCATTGATAATGTGAGCAAAGAATGCTTGACGTTCCAGGAGGTGGATCTCCTGCAGTGGTTTTTCTGTCCAGCCTTTTTCTCAGCTCTTGCAGTCCCGTTTGCTTCACAAGTGACTACAACCTTGTGTAATGATGTCTTTGGCAGCAGTCTCACGAGTGTCGTAATGAATTCCAGAAGCTTTTAGTGAGCTCTTCAGAGTGTCTGTGAAGCGTTTCTTCTCGCCATCATGGGGGAGTTGCACAGCACAGCTCACCGTAACAATTTTGTTTAAAGAGCTTGTGATTTGGCATGCGATTCAAGTGCCCAGCCCAGTGGTGAACATCTCTGCACCAGAATGGGGCTGGGCGCTCACTCATTTGTTCTGTATCGTCATCATACAGAATTTATGTTGCACAACGTTGCCCTCATCAAAGTTCCTAAAAAAGATTCTGGATCTTTCGACAGTACCCCTGCTTCATGCATCTTCAGGCCAAGTGTGTTTTTAATGTTCCGTACCAACCTTTGTCTTAATTGATCCGGTAACCATTCTTTTCATAGCTCTTCTTTCTAAATCACCATAACGCTCAACATGATAATAGTATTTCAGTTTCCAAAATGTAGTGCTATCTATGAGACAATATGTTTTTTGATGTTCAAATTTTGCAAAATCCCTTTTGTGTAAGTCAGCCTCTTCCCCATTCTGTACCACAGACTTTTAACAGATTAAGTGCGGAAAATGGGAAGAAGTGTTGTGTCACAATTATGACTTAAAATGTGTTAATATGGTAGCAGATATGTTGAATTATATATCATATTAAAGGAAGTTGCATGGGGAAAACTGCTATATATAAAGCCATGGCAGATACGGAAAGTCGGGTAAGACGATTTAATCAAACCATGGCACTTAATCAGTTAATGCTAACCCTTGTATTACTAGGGCCAGTCTTCTTCAGACCTCTTTTGAACAACCCCAAACGTTGTAAATTATGGAGTAGAGTATACTACGTTTTGTGAGTCATGCTGTAAAATATTGATGATGTGATTGTGTCGTATGTGGGCAGGTAAGGCCTCTAGACAACATCCTATTGGGTGCTCATTTATGTGATATATATAAAAGCTAGTAGCAGGGATTGTCTCCACCAGGTACTTAGTGTCAGGTCTGTTGTGTAGGGCGTAGTTAAACATGTCACTGTCCTGAACTATTTCTATAAAATCGTCAAAGTCCTTTTCATGGTTAACTAGGTGGGGGATGTCGAGTTGGCATGCATTGTTCGATGATGAATGAAAAAACCTAAGTTCGTCTGTCTCCTTATGACGTAAGATCATGTGATGCGGATAATTTATCTTAAACCGACATGTCTAACAAGTAAATATTGGTCTTAAGGTCTCGGTCCAGTCAATTGATTTTGTTGAGTCTGGACGATGAAAAAAATTATAGGTCGACACGTATTTATGGATGTTCTGATGTGTCCTAAGGTAGGGCCAGACGTCTCTATATTTCTGCTGGACTTTCTCGTCGCGGATGATGTCTACGGTCTTTAGTTCTTCATCTACTTCTTCAACTACGATGGCTTCCTCTGTTTCCAGGTGATCAAGTTTAGGTTTTTTAGTTGATTGTGTGTCTGCTGGTGCTTTTCTTTTACGCGCTTTAGTGTCTGATGTTGATGGTGTAGTGTTTGATCCTGTAGTACTAGATGTTGAGGGTGATGTCTGATTATGTGTTTTTACATAAGTATAAGTTGCCACAGATCTGACATGTGTGAATTGTGGTAGTGTGCGCTGTGTTAATGTGGCGAGTAAGATTGTTTTATTTTAGTGTATTCTTTACCACAGATAGGACAGAGAAAGACAGATTTCTGAATAGAAGCCATAGTAGAGTAAGGAGTCGTAATTGATGATGGTGCAGCTGAGACAATAAAAGCGGTGATAGATATAGAGTAGAGCACTTCCGGTCGTCTTCAGTATTGTCTGGATTCTGGCAGTATACACAATAGTAGACTTTCCACCCTATTTCTCGCATATTATATAACGTCTTGTGTATGTGTTGCTCCAACGGTTACAATGAGCAATATCTTTCAAGCTTGTACACGTATATGTGTGGGAAGTCAATCAGCTGTGGAGAAAAAATGTTTAACAAAAAGGTCACACCCATTATTTTGCTTATATGGTTATATACAATTACTTCACTAAGATATACCAAGAATTTGGAATGTCACATGACGTGTAGTACTATTAATGAAGGGGTATTTCATACTTTTGCTGTTAGATCTTTTATATAATAAAACATGACTTCACGGCAGTGGCTCCTGATTTCTCACTTAGGTAAGACAGCACATACTACTTATGACCCATAACACTATTTTAAATTATAGATCATTTATATAGTAAAATATGACCTTACTGAAGAGGCACCGGCTTTCTAACATAGTTAGGGCTTGGTATACTACTACAGGCTCTGTAACACTATTTATATTATAGATTCTTTATATAGCAACCTTCGACCTTTAGGGAGTGACCCATATTTTCTGACTTAGTTAGCGCCTGCTATACTATTTATGATCCATATCACAGAGCACCGAGAGACCGATAACATACATACCTTGTTGTATGGTTGACATTTCGTTTTTATGTAGTTCTCAGTTGACCACCTCTTTTGTCTGTTGTAGACCGTGTAAATCTGTTTAAGGAATTATAGGCTCCATATAGCACATACACTGTAATATTACATAGAAAATGACACATTTTTTTTATGTCTGATATACATAAAGCATGGTAGGTAGCGTGCGACAGCAGCGGTAGACAGCTAGCAAGATAGTAAGGGAGATAGTTATCATATTGTAAGGGATATACCACACCCACATTCTTCCTCTACCTCGCTCTCTCTCTCTCTGTCTCTCTAGTCCATTCTATTCCTCTACTTGTCTGTCTGTCTCCCTCTACCGCTCACACACACACACACACACACAAACACACACACACACCACCGCAAGAGAGGATGATGGTTTTCATGTTTCCGCTATACACCAGCGGTAGACGTCAATATGGTGATGAGACGATGATGATGGTGATACAGTATTAGATGTTTACCTTACGAGAGGTCCTTTCCTTCGGTTTTTCTGGTGTTGTCTTCAGTGCTGTCGCTTTTACTTTCCCTCGGTTTTAGTAGTTTCAATCTGTAATAGCAAGCGAAAGAGACACGTGAGCTTACCATGATGATCGCTTACATTACAAATACTCTAAATGACAGAGCTATTAGACACAAAACCACACAGCGGCAGTCGAGTTGGCCGCAGAGCGCCTGACACAAGTGCGATGCCCTGTAAATGCATTGACCAACCTTACCGAGAATTTACAACCACAAAAAGAATGATGGTGTTGACTGCGACGTCCTGTTATAGATAGACAACTAGCTGTTTATACACCATCTTCACACGCACATGACATGGTTGTCGTTCATTCAAAATGAGAATCGCAAACTTGCCCCAGGTCGGCTGACAATCCATAGAATAATGAGGTAGACTGCGATGTCCTGTAATTGATAGCACACCCACGCACGCACTCGGCAGTACACCCACGCACGCACACACGCCTATCACATGATGATCGCTTAATTACAATAGTATAAAGGCCAGAGGCATTAGACACAAACGCATAAGACACATAGGGGGATTGACACGAATGTCGGGTTGTTCAGAAATCACTGGCAAGCTTACCAAGATTTACATATACAAAAAGAATGATGGGTTTCCGATGCTACAGAGAGCCGTGGTGGCCTGCCTGAGCTAGTCGACAAGACACATGCTGATGATAAATGCCCAGGCATTAACCTAGCTTTGATTACTACCGTTATGGCATAGATTGCATTACACCGCTATATTATAATTCGTTTCCGCTGCTACAGAAAGCCGTGGTTACCTGCGTGCGCTAGTTGACATGGCACTTGATACTGAATATAAAGAAATGAGATGGTGATATGTGTAAATAGTCTATGTGTGTGCCAACACAGTGGTTCTAGATTCATATTATTTACACCTCCATGTATCACCCACAGTAAACAAACAAACAAACAAACAAACAAACAAACAAACAACCTTGTCAAAATAACAGCCGTATATTACTATATTCTTTCTAAAGTTTTAACTACACTTCATGCCAGATTGCAACAAATTCCTCGATTGACTCCCTCGCTTGAACGCCAAGGCAATATCTGATTAGCGCCATGTGGCATGACCCCGCATAGTTTTGATCGCTGAGCGAGATTAACGGTGACTAGCGTTGCACGGCGAGAGGCTCCCTATGGTGTGTATTTATCAGTAATTAATATCAAGTTTGGCCAGCTCACGTTGTACACAGAAAACAGCGGTTCTAAAATTTCAGAATGCCGTTTTATAATTTAGATGTTTACAAAATAAGAAAAATTTATGTATGTTGAACCAGCGGGTAAGGGATATATACGCATAGTTGGGTTGATGACGTAGCCACGTGGGATATATTGTGCTCGAGCCGAATGGTAACATGTCGGCTGGGACATATTAATAATTATGATACTCACTCTCTTCTGTCTCGCCGGCGGGTTGTGGGTTCTATGATCAGAGCAGGCCGTGTGTTCTGTAAGATGCTTTAGTCTTTCCGGTGGGCTGTAAACTTCTCGAGCATACCTCTCTTAAGTGGTCAGCAATAGAATGAGGCCTTAGCCATGGCGTATGGCTGTTTTATAGCACCAAGTCACGTGATATGGTTATAGCCATAACCAGTTTAGGCTGGTTTAAACCAGTTTACGCTAGTTTATAGCTAGATAGCCAACTGCTGACATGGCAATTTTACTACGACAACATGCTGTAGAATGCAGACATCACGTGTTCAGACATGTTTTCAGCACTGGCTCATGCTTGACCGACCACGAACAGGGCATCTAAGATGTCAAGGTCGTGCACAACGTTTCTAAAGTTACTTAGGCGTGTGCGACGTCCACCGAAAGAGAGAGAGAGAGAGCGAGAGAGAGAGAGAGAGAGAGAGAGAGAGAGAGAGAGAGAGAGAGAGAGAGAGGAGGTAATGAAAGCCGGAGAGAAATAAATAAAGAAAATAAACAGATAAAGAGAATAAAAGTGAGAAAAATAAAAAAAAAATGACATACACATTTCCGCTTGGTATATTTTAAGACTCCCTGATAGAAACTATACTTTTCGTCATTCGACAGTAATTCACATGTTTGAGCTTTGAGCGACCTGGTGTATTTATTATGGTGCAAAGAAGGGGAGATAATTCTGTTTATCAAGGGACGTTATTTGTGGGGTTTCATTACATATTTTTATGATTATCTCGGGAAGTTATGGTTTAAATTAATTGAGATTCGTAGTTTTTTTATTGACATTACTATTCTACACTATACATACAAGAAATTTAACGGTTAATATGTGTTTTAGGGTTAATTTTTAGTATTATTCTATGGTTATCTAGTATATTTTTAAACCAGATTTACACCAAGCGCTTAATGTTGATACCTGGGTCGGGACTTCTACCGAATTAACTAGCATACTGAGCTGTGCATAAGTTTATTCGTGCAATCCAACTATGGATACTCTGGGTAACTCGAGAAATGGAATAAATCATTTTCTGTCATATTGGATCTCGATTTCCTCATCGAAGGGGGTCAGTATCAATATGACTGGGGTTCGATTACACCACGTGACCACACAAAGCACCACACACCCGCCCTTTCGGTTCGCTCACGTGGGATCGCGTGGGACCGCGTCGGATACCGTCGGATCGCGTCAGATCGTTTCGCCCGCTCGCCAGCCTGACCGCACGCCCGGGACCGGAAGTAGTCATCACGACAACCGGAAGTAGTCACCCAGACCTAAGAAAATACCCGCCAATTTTTGAAAAAGTGTGGTCCGAAAAGGATCTGGTTATTGACGTCATCAATATGGAGGTACACTTTTCGTATAGTAAAAAATTACGTCACCAGAAGGATCCAGATCCTTATTTGCGAAGTAAATAGGACCTGACATACTACTCACGTACTGATCGCAGCAATTAATCAAACACAAACAATGAAGTATAATTTGGTTTGCAATTATGGCGTCAGATAACGGATATTATGGCCAAAATCAAGGATAAAGAAATACCACAATCCAACAAGTAAGCATGGAAAATCCTAAACAGGCGAAATATTCCAATTATCTTCCACAGTTCATAGCAATGGATGGAAAACAAAAGTAAAAGTATTAAGGGACTGATATACCTGCCTTGAGGCGTCTTGTTTGTATTCACAATCAGTATTCACCATAACATGTGGTGCTATCTCCATGTTAGTATCCAACAATCAGCAATCAACATACGATGTGGTGCTATCTCCATGTTAGTATCCAACAATCAGCACTCAACATATAGTGTGGTGCTATCCCCATGTTAGTATCCCACAATCAACACTCAACATACGATGTGGTGCTATCTCCATGTTAGTATCCAACAATCAGCACTCAACATACGATGTGGTGCTATCTCCATGTTAGTATCCAACAATCAGCACTCAACATATAGTGTGGTGCTATCCCCATGTTAGTATCCCACAATCAACACTCAACATACGATGTGGTGCTATCTCCATGTTAGTATCTGTAACAAGCTATGTGGAGGGTCCCAAATAACTATGTCTCAATTTTCTCATGTATATTTCATAGCCCTGGCTTTAAATAGGTCTTTCCCTGCCAACCCTCCTCCGTTTCCCCCGGACTCACTGTCACTCTCTATTCGACCTAAGGACCTATTTCCTGCAGGGTCGTTCTGGCTGACACGCATACAACATGACGTTCTTCAACATATTTGTAATTGTAAATTTAATAACTCAATACATAACAGCACAGAAAAAAAAAATATCTGACAATTAACTCATAAACATCTACACACAATCTAGAGAGAAAACTAGTCCATACAATATCAACACAAATATAAATCTCCTAGCTCATCGTTTTCCATATTGTCCCATGAATTCACAACCACCTCATGGCAAGTTCTCTGGTCTTTATTTCCCGCGTAGGTTGTTCGAACAACAGGGTTCCATAAATCCAGGATTCCAAGTTTCCGTGTCCTACACGAATGTAGTGTGTCCAATGGTTAGGGAAAGTGCCCTGGGATCACGTGGCACAATTTTGGTGGGGAAATACTCAAGGAGAATAAATAGGATATATGTACGGGTGTGTCAGTGACTTAGGCGGGATCTAGCCCAAAATGCAAACATACTCGATCCCAGCTCAACGAAACGCCTGCCTAGGTGTCTGAAAGTATTCGTTCGGGCCCGCCGTGGTTCTATCTGGTATAGCCCAACAGCAGCAGGGACTTCATAGTAAACATAATGTTCTATGTCGATGCTCTGTCGAAACTTCCGGCTATCTTCGCCGTCAAAAGAAGGATCCTGTAAAGTTAAAACAATTTTGAGAGCCTCTGGTGTAAACTTCAGATACAGCCGGCATGGAGATTCCAATGGTCTCAGCATGTCGGTTGCCATACATAAAATCCATACAATTACCTAGTATTCAATTGTCTTCATACCACACTCCTCTCCACACTCATACCATGCCTTTATTAATATTGGGCACATACCTTCTCAGGCTTCCCTCTCACTTGCAAACCTTGCCTTTCTCACGACAAAGCTATTGTGGAGTAGTGTGCGTAATTATGTATGTTTCCTACTCTTAACTAATATAATAATAGTGGGTCTGTATGGACCGTAGTGAATCTCCCTCCCCATCCCTAGCAAGAAAAGGAAAGAGGAAACTACCCTGTCCGGCCGCCGCTCTTGTCTGAGCTGTCACCGCAATGTATCGGCCGTGTCTCACATAACCCATATATTCAGATGAGTTCAGGTTCTCTCAGGGAGACAGGGAAGTCCATTTATACTCCCAACATCCTCCTATCGACCAGGAACCACCCGGTCCACCTGCCCCCCCCCCCCCCCCCAGCCGAAAGACGAAAGAGATAGCACAGTGGATCGCCTCTTCTGGCTCAAGAAGATATAACTCAGATGGGTGGAACCGGTCCCCACGGAGCCCTTCCCCTCGACATGTCATAGCTATAGAATGTTTATATTCAAATGAAAGATGACACTAAACAGAGGTAAAGCCATAGGAAGAAAGATAGCCCCCCACCCCCTTATCCGCCGCCAAGAATATGCGACATCATCTGGGAAAAGATATTGCCCCGATTTGTTCCCCCGCAATGCCCAGATCTAGACGCTTAGCCATATTGGCAAGACTGCCGTTTCACCAATTCGTCTCATTATTTGAGACGACCAAGCTTAATATGCTCAAGACTGGCAGGACCAATTAATCTAAAATTACCTTTTATACCCCAGCCGTAGGATGCGGCACTTTATCTGTAAAATTCTTTAAAACTTTAATACATTGTGCCGACCACAACCGACAAGGTTGACAACGGACTTTTCACGCCCAAACCATTACCCTAGGTCTTATTTGGTGCAAGGCGCGCCATTGGGTTTTCCCGAAGAACAGATAGATTTCAAAGTATTCGTGTCAAATGCTCGGGTTATGAAAGTAACCCAGAGAATCCCACTCCGAAGGAATTGAGCGTATAGGTATGAGGACATGGGCCACTGGGGTTTCGCTACAGTATCCAACAATCAGCACTCAACATATAGTGTGGTGCTATCCCCACGTGTGTATCCAACAATCAGCACTCAACATACTGCCAAGTAGTAGCGCAATGGATATGACGTAAACCAAAGTTCGTGACAAAGTCGCGAGCCAAATCTTGATAGAAACTAAGAAGCTGACGTAAAAAAACTGAATATGTCAGGATAATTGTCAACAACAACAAACATTCGGATCAGAGAGCTGGACAAGAGAGGCAGCACGTTGTAGTTATCTAGAACGTGGAAGATATTTACTGGCAGGACAACGTTATCATGGCCAACACATATTTCAGAGGACAACGAGAAGATTCATAAACGATATATATGAGCCCAAAATAATGGAGAGATGTGGTCATATCCACACGGGACTTAGAACGTCACGGCAAGGTCAAATCTATCCAGATTGGGAATGACAGAAGGACCGGGACATGGATTTGAGAATCATTAGGGTCTAGCGCTTTCAACGATATATTGTATATATTTAAGATTCTAATTACCGGCCCGTCTGGCCATAACAGACACGGTAAATGTAAATTGTTATTTTTCATTGATCGTCTGGAAATGCAATAGACTTGACCGTTGGGTTAAAAAATTATGCCTTCAACTACATGATTGCCGGCCTTCAGATCTTTCATTGCCGTTAATTTTGCCTGCTTCGAGAATTGTTGGAGTTGTGTCACACCCTGGACCTTTTTGTTGTTGCTGAATTATATTTGAATCCTATTAAGACACATTCTAGCAAGATGTGGTGCTTGCCCCCCCCCCACCCCCACCATCACCCCCATGTTTGTATCCAACAGTCAACACTCAACATACGATGTGGTGAATATCCAGGTCTCCATTTTAGGCTGGTTTAACTCGGAAGCCCAGGTCAATAAGAAAAGAATTACTGGCATCAATGAGGAACACAGGACCACAGGGCTGACAGGTGTAGTAGCTACTGTGTCACCGCAACCTCCAGGGAAAGAATATGTCTTGTAGGTATGTTTTTTTGTTCGCATATCCTTTACAGGACATCACTGTCAACATCAGCATCTTTCAGCTGATTGTTGATTTCTTGGCAAGATTACGCTCAGTAGTTTGCCATTGCTTTCTGAGCGGCCGGCTCACATACCCCGTAAGTTACCGACGCGGCGAGAAGCGCTAGCTTTTCTCGCGCACGTTACGTTACTCACGAGAGTATACCCGTTTTCCGAGACAGACGTTAAATCCCTAGGCCAGGGTGACCGGCCTTGTAGATATTGCAAGATTTAAAATAAAAAACACATTAACCCTAGCATCCCCCTTCTTCCATCTGCCCCGCCTATTCCATTGAAACATGGTCATAATGTCATTGAAAGATGGACTGTTTAGTGTTAAACAGAGCTTGTAGTTTTGTAGTGCTGTTAGTTGCATATCCTTTACAGGACGTCGCAGTCAATCCCAGCATTTTTTGCTGTTTGTGGTTTCTTGGCAAGTTTATGTTCTTTAGTTTGCCATTGCTTCCTGAACGACCTGCAGTCATACCATTATATGAAAAACAACGCAAGGCGGTTTGCTGCCAAATGCCCGCAGCTGAGTTTCGAACGCAGTATGAGGCATTTGAAATTGAGTCCATAACTCTATCGCCACAGAGCCGGTAACATTTAAATATATAGGCAACGGGATAATGCGAGGTGGGAGATGTATCACAGAGATAAAGAACAAAATAACAAACGCAAAAGATGCCCATAAACGGGCAGTCTCCCGCTGTTTATACTTTCCACCACACCGCAAGGTACAAGAGGAACATGATGAGATGAGATGAGATGCAAAAGACGCACTTATTAAATGAGGAACATCTTATCAAATTAACCCGTAATCTTGGAGATTAGAATAAAGAATTCTTGCGTGTTACATAGAACCAGTGTTAACGTATGATTGTGAATACTTGCCAAATAGTATACAAGCAAAAATCGGTAGAGACATGGACAAGGTCTGCTGGTGAAAGAAGGAGTGAAGCATGTGGTACTTGACTTGAGCCAGTGGAATCACCGTGCAAGAGAGGTCCAGGGTATACAAATGGAGATTGGTGGCTTAAGTTGGAACATCATAAATGTATATGCCACAGTGGACGGTTTTGTCCGAAAAAAACATTGGGACTGGCTTAAGGAACTGGAGGAATTACTAGGTGATAGGCTACTCATATGTGGAGACTTCAATGAGAGGAACAGAGAATGGGACAGTAGTGGAGAAAACCGACAGGGAATTGATCTTGCGGATGCCATGGTGGACTCCGATGTGGTCTGCATAAATGATGGTAGGCCGACTAGAATGTCAATGAGGCCTGGCGATGTAGACAGTTATTTACTTGGCACTTTTCTCCCAGTCATCAGTCCTTGGTGTAAAGTGGACTGTTTTGAATGACCATGTGAGTGATAAATGCCGTGTTCAGTCCTGATCTCTAAATCCAGGAAAATGAAGGCTGGGAGAGCGTGCAAGACCTTTCGGTATGAGTGGACAGACAGCCTTCTTGGATGCCTCAGACAGGAGGCATGCAACAGGACTGTTAAAACTCCTTTTTTGCAGCTCCCATGGTGGACTCCAGAAGTAGACCATGCTTGGAAAGCAAAGAGAGCTGCAGTGAAGCAGCTAAGGAAAGTTTGACAGACACCACGAAGCTCACGAGAGGAAGTGGATACAGCGGAAAATGTCAAGAAAGATAGTTAGTTAGTTAGTTAGTCGACAGATCATCCTCGTTGCACATCGAACCATTCAGTCCATAAGTGCTCGGATCCCCTCCTCAGCAAATCGCGCAGCGTGTAGCGGCTAACGACGCCAGTTCTGTGTTGGTTTATCAATCTTCTTTGGCTTCCTGCGTAGTGTTCTTGTTTGGCCACCCCTCTTTTAATTTGCTGCTCTCGCAGTCTGGCCATTGTTGTAGATTCATCAAGAAAGATAAGGTGGAGTTATTCAAGCGCTGTGCTGCAGAAGCCAAAAACGCAAAATGGGAATGTTTCGAGAAGGAGATTGGAGGTGATAGAACACTGCGAAAATTCTGGAAGCTGCACAGACAAATACAAAGAAAAGATCGGCCTATGACAGTGGGATCAATTTATAGAGATGATGGTGTGCGCGTGACAACAGACAAACAGAAAGGGGAGGCGTTTCTCCAGAGATTTTTAGAGCAGACCAATCATAATATTGCGGACACCAGGGATGCAGTTAGAGAAGAGTTATCTGGTACCATAAAGTATATGCATTATGAAGACATCATACGGGTTGAAGATGTTAAACATATTTTGAAAAAGGCAAAAGACACTGCATCAGGGCCTGATGGGATTAGGTATGGCCACATGAAGGCTTTGAGCGTTGCAAACTGAAGGAGATGACCGACTGCTTTAACCAGAGCATTAGGACAACATTAGTACCGCAGGACTGTGTCATTCAAAGCTTAGTGGCTTTAGGATCATCACCCTTCAAAATACATTTGGGAAAGTTTTAGAGAAGATAGTCGCTGCCAAGCTGCAAGAGTTTTTGGAAAGGGGGAAGCTTTTTCCTAGAGGTCTGGAGAGCTACAGGCCAGGAAAAGATACCTTGTCAAATGCAGCCACTTTTGCCTTTGACGTTTATGAGGGGTTCCAGAGTAGACAGGAAACGACGGCGGCGGTGCTTGATCTCGAGGATGCATACAACAGAGTTAGATATGATATTTTGATGACCGCACTGATGGAGAAGGGAGTCAATCCCTGATTGGTGAACTGCAAGGCAGCCGTCCTCTATTCTCGTCGGGTTACTATCCGTCTGGGTGCATGGACCTCAGAGCCACATATGTTAACCCCGGGACTGTCACAGGGATCTGCAATCTCACCTGTGCTCTTTAACGTGTATACGAGCAAGATTGCAAACCTAGAAGCACCAGGGTTTGGAAGGATACTAACATTTGCAGATGATATTCTTGCATACAGGCAGGGGAGAGATAGGATACAAACAGCCCAGGAGCTATAGGCGACAATAGACAAAGTGACTGACTGGTGCACTGAAATGGGTGCTGTCATCCACCCGGAAAAGGCGGCTGTTTTATGATGCTCTCTAGACAACAGGATTGTGAGTGCTGATGTTCCAAGCCTCACTATAGATGGTAGAAACGTCAACAGAGAGACCAAACTGAAGTATCTGGAGATCACATTTGACAGGAGCCTATCCTTCAAGGACCATGTGGAGACGGTTGTGACAAGATCTCAAAATGGACTCCATGCACTTAAAACTATGGCTGCAATGGACACAAGGCAGAGAATGCTCTTCACATTATACCAGCACTTGATCCTGCCAGTGATTGATTATGGACTAGGACTGCTCACTGTCTCAAAGAGTCAGCTGGTGACGTTAGAGCGCATACAGAACGAAGCTTTGCGGGTCATTCTGGGATGCACCAGAGACACCCCAATAGTGTGTATGCGTTACATCCTTGGTTTGACGACTGTTGCAGGTAGTCTCAAGGTGATGCAGGCGACAGCATACCTCAGAGTAGCTGCAGACACAGATCACCCTTTGCATGAGGCGCTAGAAGCAGTTAAGGGTCAGCTATTGATAAGAGGGAAATCATGGATGGCTCAGGCGGAGGATACGATCAGACATGTGTGCATCTTGCAGAATATTAGGCGAGGAGAGGAGTCGGTCAGAGTGCCAGCGGAGCAGTCAGACTTGTGCAGAATTATAATCACATTGAGCCGGGAGTGCAGGGAGTGACCAGCAGGAGCCACGGAAGTGGAAATTCAGCAACTAATTCAGGATAATGCTCAATCGGGTGATGTGATTATCTACACAGATGGTTCGGTGTCGAGAGGTAGGAGAAGTGCCTGGGGGTTCATAGCAAAAGCTACTGGCCGACGTTTGGTGCAGGAGAACCTGGCATATGATACCACAACATCTAGCTTACGAATGGAGGTGAAGGCGTTCAGTGCAGCTTTCCGCTGGTTTGAGAATACGATACACACACACATCGTGATTGTAACTGACTCAGAAAGCATTGCATGCCGAGGAAGGTGAGGACAGGCATGTTACGTGCAGAGTGGCTTGCTTAGCTTCGGAGGTCACGGGTGGCAAGCATCGCCTTGATCTTTTCTCCGGGGCATGCCGGTGTGCTGGTAAATGAACAGGCGGACAGATTGGCTGGCTTTGCAAAACTTGGTGGAGTATTGATGCATAACAAGGCAGACGTGGTTGCGGCCTTGTGGGAGCAGGTGTACACCTCGGAGGAGCAAATGGATCATCATGGTCTGGCAAGAATAAGGCAGCGAGGATTGACGAGGGGATCTGGCCGACACTCGACACTCAGAGGCAAGGCGAGACGGACTTATAATCAGATTGTTACTGGTACTATTGGTGTTGGAACTCTTCGCTGGCTGCTGAGGATGGGGACGGAGCGCCTATGGGAATGCCCCGAATGCTGTGATGTCGGTTCCTAGATCAATCAATCAATAAATCAAATCCGTAGAAGGAATGTCGTTTTAGAGAAGAATGTTGAAAGCTTCTTGAGTATCAGTAATGAGTAATCTAATACTTTTGAAAGAGGATAAAACTAAAATACACAAACATCTGAGATTAGATACCTACCTCTGTCGGAGAAGGGCAAAAACAGAAGATCCCTTGTGCAAATTGAGCTCGTGAAAACCCCACAGCAATTTGAAATCCTAAAGGGTAGAACGTTACGCTGCCGCATTGGCAAAATTGTAACATGTTAAACCTACCAGATAGAACGTGTATTTGGAGGGGGAAATAATGTATTAAGCAAACAAGAATTCTTAGTTAACATTAACGTATCGCGAAAATATTGGGTTTCTTTCAATTAGCAAGATACACAAATAGAAAACAACACTAAAGAAATATATTCCAGGTCCAATGTATATTAATTTAAAATGTTTAAGTGTTTATAAACAATAAGCAGGTTGAAAATGAATTCATTGATGTATTTGTCAACATATTGTATAAATTTAAAAAAAAAACACACAAAAGCTGTTTGATATACATGGCTCACACAGACAGTACTGGAGAGTTTGAAAAATGTCATATTGGTCTCATGAGCCCGATATGCTATAGGAAACACACCATGGTGAGCCAAAAGGAATGTGTATCCACCGAGGTAAGTGGAAATCTCTACATTATGGTGTTTGTCCATCAAGAAAGATGATGACCATTCATTTCATCCAGGGGGATTGACAGTTTGGAGCCGTGAGTTTTATTATGGCTGGTAAGGCCTATTTTGGCTCGAAATTTTCATTGATAATGTGAGCAAAGAATGCTTGACGTTCCAGGAGGTGGATCTCCTGCAGTGGTTTTTCTGTCAAGCCTTTTTCTCAGCTCTTGCAGTCCCGTTTGCTTCACAAGTGACTACAACCTTGTGTAATGATGTCTTTGGCAGCAGTCTCACAAGTGTCGTAATGAATTCCAGAAGCTTTTAGTGAGCTCTTCAGAGTGTCTGTGAAGCGTTTCTTCTCGCCATCATGGGGGAGTTGCACAGCACAGCTCACCGTAACAATTTCGTTTAAAGAGCTTGTGATTTGTCATGCGATTCAAGTGTCCAGCCCAGTGGTGAACATCTCTGCACCAGAATGGGGCTGGACGCTCACTCATTTGTCCTGTATCGTCATCATACAGCATTTATGTTGCACAACGTTGCCCTCATCAAAGCTCCTAAGAAAGATTCTGGATCTTTCAACAGTACCCCTGCTTCATGCATCTTAAGGCCAAGTGTGTTTTTAATGTTCCGTACCAACCTTTGTCTTAATTGATCCGGTAACCATTCTTTTCATAGCTCTTCTTTCTAAATCACCATAACGCTCAACATGGGAATAGTATTTCAGTTTCCAAAATGTGGTGCTATCTATGAGACAATATGTTTTTTGATGTTCAAATTTTGCAAAATCCCTTTTGTGTAAGTCAGCCTCTTCCCCATTCCGTACCACAGACTTTTAACAGATTAAGTGCGGAAAATGGGAAGAAGTGTTGTGTCACAATTATGACTTAAAATGTGTTAATATGGTAGCAGATATGTTGAATTATATATCATATTAAAGGAAGTTGCATGGGGAAAACTGCTATATATAAAGCCATGGCAGATACGGAAAGTCGTTTAAGACGATTTAATCAAACCATGGCACTTAATCAGTTAATGCTAACCCTTGTATTATTAGGGCCAGTCTTCTTCAGACCTCGTTTGAACAACCCCAAACGTTGTAAATTATGGAGTAGAGTATACTACGTTTTGTGACACCTTCAGTATTCTCATCGTTGACTGTAGTTGTTGATTAGCATGTAGCTTTGTCTGTGGACATTTTCCGTGTTTGTATACATCACTCAGCACTCAACATTTTCAGTTATCCAAATTGTATGGATTTGTGTCAAAGGCGGAGGTTTTTAATATCCAATTTAGTTAAAGAACACAGGAGAAAACAGCTACAATTTCCCCCGAAGGAAGTTTACGGTTATGTTGAAAATGTATGCGACTATCAGCGAATAATAAGAGATAGTCCTCGGACTGACTGACTGAATGTAGAAATGAAGTAGCATTTTCTATGTATAACGGTAAAATACTACGTATTTTTGATTACTTCACTATCTGACATTATAAAGAAGGTCTATTATATATTAGCACTTCTTAACTGCTGCTACCAAACAGTGAATTCGAAGCTATAACATGAATGTGTCAATTAAAATTACTATAATCTAAGATATATTGCCTATAAATATGCTTTTCAGCAGTTCCGCACCACTGTTTGGAAATGAACAGCGTACTAAAACGTTTATTATGTTTTGAGTTTTAAATTCCCTGCGACTAATCTCACAAATGCACAAACGACGACATCTGCTGAGTGCATGGACATAGATCTTACCAAATCATGTTCAATCATGTCATTTATGGCTAATGTTAGCGAGTATGGTGTGTTAAGTGCGCTAAATATTTCTCTGGCTAAATTATTGATTGTACATATTTCGTAAACTAAAGATAATGTATGGCTTAGCATGTTTACTTGCTATCGTATACTAAACTCTGGTCATTATAAAACAATAATGTGTTGATTTTACTATGCTGCGGGCTATAACTACTGCACATGCCCCTGAACAAAGTTCAAGAGGATACCTACAATCAATCAAACATCAATCAGGTGCCGTCACCACAAGGAAGGTTGGCTGCAATGGATCTCCAACACTGTCAGTCTCTCGCACTGACTGTACATTCTGTCAGGCTGATGTTTGTCAATCTATTGGTGTTATCTTCCCACTTGTATCGTTGTCTACGTCTTGCTTGCTTGCCCTCAACCTTGCCCCCCAGCATGGTTTTTATAAGAGTATCATGTCTTTTAACGTGGCCGAAATATTTCACTTGCCTCCTCTTTATTTCTGTCATCAACTCTCTCTTCATTCCCAGTTTTTTTCTAGAACCTCTGCATTTGATTGTTTTTGTTTCCATGAAACATGACATATTCGTCTGTATATCCATATCTTCAGGGCTTCTATGCGACTTTCTAGTTGCTTGTTCAATGTCCAGGCTTCCGCGCCATACAGTAGCGTTGAATATAGGTAGCATTTGACAAGTCTCATTTTTAATTCGTTGTTAATCTCTCTAAATGGTAATACTGATTTCATGCCATTAAAAGCATTTTGGCCATTCCTATTCTCTTATTGATTTCAATTTCACTTCTGCCATCATCTGTTATATGTCCAAGATAAGAGAAACTTGTTACTTGTTCCAGTATCTGCCCGTTTACTGTGATGTTCATTGATGATCTTTCGTTTCCAGTGCTAATTACCATTGTTTTTGTTCTTTGAATGTTAATATCTAAGCCACATTCTGCACTATGCCTGTTTACTTGTTCCACTAGGTCGTGTAACTCTTGCTCACTTTCTGCTAGTAGCACGGTATCGTCAGCATAACTAAGATTGTTTATGATTCATCCATCCGTGCCATACTCCTCTTTTTATCTGCATAGGCGGCGAATAGTTATTTCCGCATCTAATAGACGCCACTTGTTCCCAGTACAAGTTACTAATAAATCTGATGTCCTTTCCGTCTACTCCTATATCTTGAAGGCACGTAATTAGTTGTTCATTTTGTACTCTATCAAAAGCTTTCTTGTAGTCCATAAAACAAACATACATACTTTTCTGAACTTCCATATATTTTTTAATTAACATCCTCAAACAGATAATTGCTTCTCTGTTACCGCCGTTTTTGCTGAACCCAAACTGTCCTTCACCTACTTCCTCATCTATTTTATGTTGACTTCTTTGCGTATGACCTTGAGTAGTATTTTAGTTATGTGGCTCATTAAGCTATACAGTGAAAAGATACTTTTTCAGAAAAGGACAGAACAGTTATGTGCAGAAAATGAATTGTTGGTATAAACAGAAACATGAACAGTAAGTGAGGCATCGTGCCTCAATGAAAGTTGTTCGAGAACAAAGGGAGCAAATCAAGAGAAATCGCTAAAGGAGACATCGACAATGAAAGAGTTCACATACAAAACAAATGTATGATAATGTAAATATATCGTTAGATTCGTTACTGCTGCTTCATCAGCGTCTTCTCCTCTTTCTTCCTCTTCTGCTTCTTTCGTTTCTCCTAATCCCCACCCGTCTCCACTCCTCCCCATCTCCTTCTTCTTCTCCTCATCCTCATCCTCCTCCTCCTCCTCCTTCTTCTTCTTCTTCTTCTTCTTCTTCTTCTTCTTCTTCTTCTTCTTCTTCTTCTTCTTCTTCTTCTTCTTCTTCTTCTTCTTCTTCTTCTTCATCTACTACTACTACTACTACTACTACTACTACTACTACTACTACTACTACTACTACTACTACTACTACTACTACTACTACTACTACTACTACTACTACTACTACTACTACTACTACTACTACTACTACGATTACTGCTGCTGCTGCTAATACTATTACTCATACTTCTCCAACAACAAGAACAACAACACCACCTACTACTACAACAACTACTACTACTGCAGCTGCTGTTTTGCTGCTAATACTACTACTACTACTACTACTACTACTACTACTACTACTACTACTACTACTACTACTACTACTACTACTACTACTACTACTACTACGAAATTTTCTTCTTCTACTATAGGGTGTATTTTTAATGGCTGTGCCGTGTTTGAAAATTTTGCCGGTCCAAGTTTTGTATGGCTCCCCCGATGGTGTTTCCACCTTGTCGTGGTGGGGGAGCTTGAGTTTCTCAATGACCCTGAGAGCTATGCCGGCGGTAGCGTAGCTACCAGCAGGGCCTCCCAAGCCGGACAGGTCAAAGGGTAGAGAACAGACAAAGAGAAACACCCTGGTCCTCCAGGTTGGGGGTTGAAGCGTGGGGTTAACATCCCCACCTTTGTAAAAACCTGTTACGAAACAAATACATGAGCCTCGATATCGGACTGACTTATCTGGACAACGACCTTGGAACGTTAAAGGACTTTTGAGATTTGGAACATGGAATGTACGGACACTATATCGAGCTGGAGCGGCCGAAGAACTAACCCGGGAGCTGGGTGAATATCAAATGGATATAACAGCAATTCAAGAAATAAGGTGGCCAGGAGAGGGTACTTTAGAGCAAAATGGAATGATTATAATATATGGAGGAAACACCCAAAATAAACATGAATTAGGAACAGGATTTGTCATCAAAAAAGAGTTATGGGGGAACGTTTTAAACTTTAAAGCTTTTAATGACAGGATTAGTAAATTACGAGTAAAAGGTAAATGGAAAAATATAACGATGATTAATGTACATGCACCTACTGAAGAGAAAGAAGATGATATTAAAGAAGACTTTTATAATGATCTGGAAGATGTCATAGAAGAAACCCCCAAACAGGACATCCTGATTGTGCTGGGAGACTTCAATGCAAAAATAGGTAGAGAGCAAACTAATAAAAAAGTGGCCGGTATGGAAAGCCTACATACAACTTCAAATGATAATGGATGGAGAGTCATCAACCTGGCAGAAGCCAAAGGACTGCAGATTAGCAGTACCAGACTACAAAGAAAGGATATACACAAACAAACTTGGAAATCATGTGACAAGAGAACCTATAATCAAATAGATCACATTTTAATTAACAACAGAAATGCATCAAACATACAGCAAGTCAGAAGTTATAGAGGAGCTGAGTGCCACAGTGACCACTTCCTCGTTGGAGCAAAATTTAAAATAAAACTTAAGAGAGCTTTCTATACTAAATTACAAAGATTACACCCAACATATAACAGAGAAAAACTGCAAGACATTACAGTCAAAGAGAAATTTACAGATGAAATAAAATGTAAACTTGAAACTCTGCAAAACCCTTTGGAGGAAAGCGTTGACCAAACTTGGTTGAACATCAAGAATACAATTCAGTCTACCGCAGAAGAATGTCTCGGTGTGTTAACCACGCATAGAAAGAACAGATGGTTCAATCAAAAATGTGAAGAAGCAGTCATTAGGAAGAAGAATGCCAGACATGTATGGTTAAATGACATCAATAACATCCAAAAGGAAGAGCATTATAGAAATGAATGTAAAGAGGCTACAAAAATAGTCAGACAGCAGAAGCGAGAATATATGAGTAATATAATCAAAGATATGGAAACTAATCACCAGAAAAATGAATCCAGAAAATTTTTTAAAGAACTGAAGTCAATGAAACGAGGGCACCAACAAAACACATATGGTTTAAAAGACAAAAATGGGAATATGATAAATACCAATGAGGAAATGTGCAACACATGGAAAGAATATTTTATTGAATTACTAAATTGTGAAGCTCCAAGTCACATTTTCCCACAGGAAGAGGTTCTAACATGCGAATCACAAATTGAAGAACCTACATTTGAAGAAATCCTATATGTAATCACACGGCTTAAAAACAATAAGGCAACTGGGACTGATGGAATTGCTGCTGAATTTATAAAGGCAGGTGGCCATGCATTACATCTAAAGCTATACGAACTAATAATAAAAATCTGGAGGACAGAAGAATTACCCCATGACTGGAAAGAGTCATTATTGATACCTATCTTTAAGAAAGGAGACAAGTTCCAATGTGGAAATTATAGAGGAATATCACTACTGTCCACAAGCTATAAGATACTATCCGCAGTATTACTAAATAGACTAAAACCATATTCAGAAGACATATTAGGTGACTACCAGGCGGGTTTTAGACAAAACAGATCAACAATAGATCAGATATTTATCTTACGACAAATAGCCGAGAAACATTGGGAATATAAAAGAGATCTCCATAACATTTTTGTGGATTTTAAAAAGGCTTATGATAGTGTCCATAGGAATAGTCTATGGAATGCTATGCAGGAATTTGGAATACCAAGGAAGTTAATCAACATGACCAGACTATGCATGGAAGATACTTATAATATAGTAACATATAAAGGCAGGAAATCAGACCCCTTCCAAATAACATCTGGCTTGAAACAGGGTGATGCACTATCGCAGCTACTCTTCAATCTGGCTCTAGAGAAAGTTGTAAGGAAGGTAAAGGAGGAATGTGATATTGGAGGAACATCCAAGCTGCTTGGTTATGCAGATGATATAGATATTATAGGGCAAAGTGAACAAAAGACATTGGAAATATTGACTCACTTAAAGGGAAAAGCCCAACAGATGGGGCTGGTTATCAACCAAGATAAGACAGAATATATGGTAATTTCAAGAGACGGAATGGCTAGAAACTCTGGCCACATACAAATAGATAATATGACCATTAAAAGAACGGAAACATACAAATACCTGGGTACAATCTTCAACTGCTCCAACATCATAAGGGAAGAAATACAAACTAGAATCAACTCTGGAAATAAGATATACTATGCACTACAACATCTACTAAAATCAAAGGCGCTATCTCGTAACACCAAAATCACAATATACAAAACACTGATCAGACCAGTTGTGCTGTATGGCTCTGAAACCTGGAGTACAACGAAAGGAGACGAAGCCTTGTTACAAACCTTTGAGAACAAAATTTTAAGACGCATCTTTGGACCCATTAGGGATACACAAAGTGGAGAGTGGAAAAGAAGAAGTAACAGAGACATTTATGATCTGTTTAAGTCCCCGCTAATCACTGGTATCATGAAGGCTAATAGACTACAATGGCTGGGGCATATAGAAAGAATGGAAGATAATAGGGAAACAAAACTCGCTTACACTCAGGAAATAAATGACCGTAGACCCCGAGGTAGACCAAGAAGGCGGTGGAGAGATAATACATGTACAGACCTACAAGCACTTGGAATCAACGACTGGCAAGAGAAGGTCCACCAGAGAGACGAATGGAGACGGATTGTATTTGCAGCAAAGAACCTCAATGGCTCGGAACGCTGAAGAAGAAGTTTTGTATGTACCTATTATGTTGCATGAAATTTACAGAGGGTGAATACAAAACTTGGACCGGCAATATTTTCAAACACAGCACAGTCATTAAAGATACACCCTTTACTACTACTACTACTACTACTACTACTACTACTACTACTACTACTACTACTACTACTACTACTACTACTACTACTACTACTACTACTAATAATAATAATAATAATAATAATAATAATAATATTAATAATAATACTATTACTACTACTCCGGTTTGTTTTCGGTTGCTTTGTCACTATTTTTATATATTTGTAGAGATATTGAAACACAGTTTCACATGTTCCCGGCAAACCGGGAAATCAGTTTGAAATCAGCGGTAGGCTATTTGGAAGCAAACCGTTTTGCTGTGATTCTATTGGTTTAATACCCCGGGCGATCAGAAAACGATGACAAGCTACTGAACATAAAGTTGCCTAGCAAATCACTAACAGCTATTAAATGGTGGATTGACTGCATTGCCCGTAAAGGACAATTACCTGCAGACTGTCTTGTCATTGGTTGAATAAGTTTTATCCTAAACTTTCAGTTGACAAAGGTGGGATTGGCATGCAAAATTGACAGACAAAGAATCTATATAAGAAACACTAGCTTGTATTCTTTAACATGCTCTCTCAACACAGGTATAGTATTAATATTCTATCGTAGACGTATTAGGGCAGATGTTGGTACTAGCTAGTCCTGATGAATCAAGTCTAAAGTTGGTAATAGTACATGTTCAAATAAGTAAAGGCGACCGAACTGATATAGATTAAATGTCACGAAGAGTGCCGATTAAGCTATGAAGATATGGAACTCGCATCAACTATCCAATACACTACAAGGCGTGGGTGACGGTCTATTCCTTACTTACCTTTGTCTATACTGACGTTCCTTGTCTACTTGAGATGGTTAGCGGATCATTTCCATCACTGTTCCGGAAGTTTCTAGGACGGAGTGCTGGGAGCTAATTAGCATATTTTTATTTTTCATACCCTATTTACAGGACATCGCCGTCAACACCAGCATTGCACTGCTGTTGTAGATGTCTTGGCAAATTTACGTTCAGTATTTTGTCATTGTTTTCTGAACGACCGGCTCCCATACTAACATGTTAAAACCCAGCGAAACGCGGTCTGCTACCAAATCGGTCGCAGTTGTGTTTCGAATGCGCCTATGCGTGCTTACGAATTGCGTCCGTAAGCCCTTAGCCACGGAGGAAGGCATGTTATTATTACTTGATGTATTTACCTCGCGCTATGAAGGTTGTGTGTTCGATTTCGGAGTACGTCATTGGGTTCACAAATGGAATTTTCTAGAGAACTCCTGAGGGTCATCGGTGGAGCTATGGAGTTGAGAAAAGAGACTGGGCCATAGGGGATAAAACCCGGCGCTGTGAAGTCGATCCTTATGCCTTTGAACCTGTTCTTTAAAATTGACATTGTTTAGACAAAGAAGAACATCTCACTCGACTACGAGAGAACCTGGATTTTATTCTATAAGCAGTGCCTTATTGGTTTAAAGTTAAACTGTTGCTGATTTGTTGCAGGCTTATGTGACTGATCTTGAGTTCAAATACCCTATGGCGGCGGAATGCTAATCATAACCACTTGTCTCTATGTAAATCAATCAGGTGCCGCCTCCACAATGAAAGTTAGTTGCAATGGAAACGCAATGCTCTCTTTGTCTGGCACTGGCTATATACTCTTGCAGTCTGCTGTTCAACCATCTCTTAATGTTATCTTTCTATTTGTGTTGCTCTTTGTCTCTTGCTCCCCAGCCTCGGAAAGTGGTATTTTATTTCCTGTTGCAGAAATATTACGCGAGGAAGTCAATAAGTAAGTCACAAATGGTTGTAGAAAAATGACTAAATATGATAACAACTTGATCCAGTTTATTGTTATACGTACGTTGTCCCTTTATTTCTCAACATAATTTCCACCAACATTGATGCACTAATCCCATCGTTTTATCAGTCCTTCCAAACCGGCTACATAGACCAGGGTGCTTTGTTTTCTAAATCACGTTTTCATTTCACATTCAACTTCGGCGTCATTCGCGAAATGTCTCCCGCCAAGGTGGGTTTTCAGTGGACCAAAAATGTGGAAATCGCTAGGGGCTATGTCGGGGCTGTAAGGTTGATGTTCCAGAACTTCCCACCTTAAGTTGGTTAATTTTCTCCTGAGTTAATCGAGCCGTATGTGGTCTGGCATTGTCACGAAGAAGCGACACTCCTCTGTCAGCAGTCCTGGACGTTTTCTTCGAATTGCATCATGAAGCATCGATAGAACTTCACAGTACGATTCAGAATTCACATTGTCACATTTCTTCTTGAAATTGGTTAAAAGCACTCCTTGACAATCTCAGAACACTGTCAGCATAATGTTCCCTGCTGATGGCGTAACCTTGAATTTTTGGACACAAGGTGAAGATGGATGTTTCCATTGCATTGAAGCACGCTTTGATTCGAGCTGGTAGTGATGCACCCGTGATTCGTCCACAGTAACAATCCTGTTCAGCATGTCTTCTCCTCCATCTTCGTATCGACAGATATTATGCAAGGACAGGACAAATCGGTTCATTTTGTGTTCCTCCTTCAATTGACTGGGTACCCACCTTGAGCACACTTTCTTAGATTTCAATCGATCATGCATTATGATTTATGCTGAACCATGTGAGCACCCTATTCCAGATGCTACAGAGTCTATCGTTACTCGACTGTCACCTCTAATCATATCCTCTACCCGCTGCACGGATGCTTCTGTTACAATCTCAACAGGACGACCAGATCGGATTTCATGAACACTTTTAGAGCGTCCTTGAGAAAATGTTTCTACCCAGCTATGCACCGCTTTACGGGACAAACATTTGTCAGCATAAACAGGAAGCATTTCTTTATGAATGTCCTTTGCATGCAGTCATTTTCCCCACAAAACACCGCACAACAGCACGTTGCTCTTTTGTTTTACACTACGTAAGTACAGTCGCCATTTTGTTTATGCGCTGCGCATGTGCATGAGACACCTAGCGCCACCTGACGAACGGGAATACAAAGTTCGATGTTGTTGTCACCTAATGACACCTATATAAAACACTAACTACATTTACCTGCCTTCCCAAAGAACTGTGTCACTTACATTTTGACTCATCCTAGTACGTCCCTTTATTTGGTTCTTTCACCAGCTCTACTTTCACTTCCACCTCTCTACAAATGTATGTCACTTACTTATTGACTCACCCTCATACAATGTCCCTTTTTTTGGTTCTGTCACCAGCTCTACTTTCACTTCCACCTCTCTACAAATACAATCTCCCTCTCTTCTCAGTGTGAGGACGTGTTTTCGTATCTCTACTTCTCGGATTATTATTATTGCCAGCTGAATTCACCTATCATGGTTTTTTTATATCAATAGGCTCGTTGTGATTCTATGGATATGGTGAAATAGTTTTTAGATTAATACAAGTGTTGATTATCGCAAAAACGCGTGTTTATATATAATATTCATGTCAAGTGATAGTTGAACACTATGAAATTTTAACCAATCAAGTGCACGAGGCGTTTCAGAAACAACCAACCACTACACGGGACCTCAAAATGCCCGCGGCGTGGCTAGATAACAATGCGATTGCTGCATTCTTCAAGTTTAGTTATTCGTAACATTATGCAATAATGTCAGGGGAAGGAGAGGGCTCCGTACTGGAAGTGAATGGTAAAAGGACTCGCTCCGGTTTTACGATCGGCTGCCAAAAAAACTTACACACTAAACAAAGAGAGGGCCGTGAAGAACAAGCTATCCAAGTATATGAATCCCACAGGCCTAGTCGTCAAACACACCAACTCAGGACAGTGTGTTACCGTTTCCTTCAACAACACACAACATTATGAGGCATTCCGAACTTGTCTACTCAACTACTACAGGCTTGAACTAATTGAACCCAGACAAGATAAGCTCGGAGCCCATGTTGAATACCTGATTACGACGCCGGTGATTACGATACATTTGTATCACACTAAAAATAAACTAATGACACAAGGCAGTATTGAAAACATTAATTCTTGGCGACATTCACCGAATCTACACAGCCCGCAACTACAGCTGTGGACAGGACACCAGATAACAATGTTCGTCAATTAAGTCATACGACGAGTTTACATGACAACATCAAAACGAGGTCTGCCAAAACACCAGTGCTCTTGGCCATTGAATACCCAATGGAGCGCATCCAAAACAACATAGAACCCAAAGTGGACATTGTTGAATAAGTACCTGCCTCAGATATCAATAGCATCTTAACTATCAATGGACATTCGTGCGACTGTAAACAGCGCATTGAGGAAGTAGAACAGTTACTAAAAGCTCTCATTGTCAGTGTTTCAACTAACATTGAAGCAAACAGCAAGATATGCAGAGATTACAATGCTCTTAAGACAGAGATCGTGCTCCTGCGGGATGAAAATTTGCTGCTGAGAAAAACAGTTGAAACCTTACAGAATGTTTCCTCTACCGACCAAACCGAAGAAGCATGCAATTCCAAAGCAACTGCTTCACGCTTGGGAAATCTTGGGAAAGCTCAGTCCCACCCAGAACAGATAGCTACAATGAAAACACCTCAACGCGCAGAGGAAGATAAACAACAACAAACACCTCAATGCGCAGAGGAAGATAAACAACAACAAGCAGTCTACTCCATTGACGTCAAAATAAGCAATAAGTTCGAAGTGATTCAAGAAAAATCACCAGAAAACGTACAGTGCCTTAACATGCTGCCAACGGGCAACACATGCCTACAATATACATCGCGAAAACCACATGGAGACATAACGACTGCTGATAATCGGAAATGGATGAAACAACGGGCGAGACGTGCTGACAACCAACATGTACTGACATCACGACCCGACTGTACACACGTTATACTAATCGATTCTTTAATGAAAGATTTTACAGCGACCAGATGGCCACTTCAGACAAAGACATTAACGTTAGAAAGGCAAGCGTACACATTGGTATTAACGACACCATGAACAACCAACAAATCACAGGGTCTCAACTGCTGGCACTCTAAAACGTATTATGTCACACTTTTCCTAACTCGTCAATCTTCTTCTCCTCCTTCATATCACCGAGTTATGGACTCCAGCGCCGTCTAGCTGACATAAATAACAACATTTTGCAGAAGCTCTGTACTCAGGATAAGATACAGTTCCTCAGCAAAACACCCTCATTCACTTCACAGCCTGGTGCAACAAAACAGAGTCTTTATAAGGATAAATTTAATTTTTCTACAAAGGGCACCATGCTCACCAAAAATAACAAACATCCACAACGGACACATCTTACATCCAACACAGGAATACATGACACTTTTAGCTACTCCACCTGAAACTCAAGCCAGACGACATACTCCCGTCACATAAAGTACCAATAGGCCCGAAGTGCACAGACCACTCATAACCACTGCACCTGAAATCCAAGCCAGATGGGACACTTCCACCACACCAAGTCCGTACAATGCGTGGTCTTTCACACAGGAGGGTAATAATTATGAATATATGTTTCCGATTCTCCCCAGAAAGGAACCAACTTTCAGCAACAACGACGTGCCACTACAACCTCCATTTAGCCACTAACCAGAGGCTGTAGTTAGTAGTCATTACATGACCATTAGACATCAACAGTACCCATTTCATTGTAAACCAGAATGGTTGCACCTCAAACGTTATAATCCAGCTACACTTCGTCAAGCTCTTATGATGTCGATGTACCAACAGCCAAGAGAACCTAGTATTTACTAGCAGCTTAGCACAAAGCAACACCTGATCTCAGTACAAGAAAGAGCTTCTCCTAGAACGTGTATGTGCATATTTGGTTATTGTTTTATATAGTAACATATTAGATTGTACGTGACTATAAACATTGACTCATATTGACGTCGCATAACTGTGAGTGAGTGGGTCTTCACTGCTCATTCTTACTGCTATGTATACGTGTTTTTACATTTTTGTATATAACAGAGATGTTACTGTTTCTTTGTACTTTAGAGTGTGTATTGTTATAAGAGACGTAATTTGTATTAATTTTGTGTTTTCTTTTAAATCTGTGATTATGCATTGTTAAAATGTCTAATAAGTACGAACACTGGATCAGTAATAATGGGCCCAGAATCGGGCATTTAAACATCTGCCATCTATTAGGGAAGCTGTCCGAACTATCACTTATACTTAATCAAAATTTTCACATGTTCGGCGAAAGTCGATTAAATAGTAAAATCTCAGATGATGACATCGCTATCAGAGGTTTTAAAACCATTAGAAGAGATCCCTATCAGAAACAAGAGACGGTTATTGCAGTTTATATTTCTAACTCGCTTAACGCCCACCGCAGGCTAGATTTTGAAACCTGTGCGATTGAGTGTGTATGGCTTGATGTTAAACTTCAAAATCGCATACCCCTAGTAGTTGGTTATCTTTACCGAAACCCCAGTGCAGGAAATATCTGGTATGAAAAATTCACCACTATGATGGATGCAGTCTTTAGTAATGCGAGAGAAATAATACTGATAGGTGACTTCAACATAGACACTAACAAATCAAACAAAACATGGAAAAACATAATAGAGTCATATAACTTCTAAAAGTTAGTCAAATAAGCCACTAGAATAACAAAATCATCTACAACACTTATAGATCATATTTATACTACGTGTACTGATAACATCACAGAATGTACTGTACCTATTACTGCAATGAGCGATCACTACCCAGTATGTTGCACGTGGCCGAAAAGAGGCACCAAAACTCCAAAACACAAACATATAAGTATAAAATATCGAAATTATAAAAATTTCAATCGAGATGTCTTTTTACAAGATTTGCTCAACTCATCTCTGGACTATGTTTACAAACTTCCTGACCCAGACGATGCTCTGGACCACTGGCTGAAGATCTTTCTAAGAATATGTGATAGGCATGTTCCGTTTGAGGAAGTTCGTGTTAAACATCACAGTAAACCCCCGTGGATCACACAGGAGGTAGTTGAATTTATGAGAGACCGGGACATGGTACATAAAAATAGAGATATAACTATGTACCGTAGTCTGACAAACAAAGTTCAATATGTTATTCGAAAGGAAAAGAAAAACTATTTTAAGAACTTAATAATATAAATATTGAGGAACACCAGGCATATCAGAATGCGATCGGCGTTGCCAGTAGTGGGTTGTGCTCAATATTTAAATTTCAAATCCCGAAACAACCACATAATCAATTGATTATTGCTCACTGGATTTAGGAGGCCTGGTGTTCCTTGCCAGTGAGAAGTCCTGATCGTTCGGGTCCCATCGATTGACGGACGTCGGTCGCGGCGATTGGGCAATCTTGAGCATAGCCTACGATGGGTAGCGTTGTGATATTCTGTTGTGATAATTTGGTGTGTCCAGTGTGTGCCGCGTGGTTACCCACCCGCTTCACACGCGTGATCCGGGACTGTTTCCGGATCTGGTCAGGGATATGCACTACTGACGAGCTCAAATGAGGGCGAAACTCGAGTATAGTGCTTCCATATTGACGTGGATAGGCCTTAGGTTCATATCAGAATGCGATCGGCGTTGCCAGTAGTGGGTTGTGCTCAATATTTAAATTTCATATCCCGAAATAACCACATAATCAACTTAATAATAGATAAAACCAACACTAAAGATATATGGAAAGTAATTAATACCTTGACAAACAGACACAAATCATCACAATCATTTCCATCAAATCAGGTAACATGTGATCAATTCAGTAGATTCTTTCAGTCCGACATAAACCAACTGAAGGCTGCAATACCAGATGCGCCTTATGACATATCTTTATTATCATCATTCTGTGAGAACAAATACTATGGAGACATACCTTCCAACATACCGCTAATGACGACCAGTGAAGTATTTACACATCTCAGTAACCTAAAAAACAATAACTCATCAGTACTAGATGGAATCAGTAATCGGATCCTTCGCCATACTGCACCGGTGATCTGTGAGTCACTGACTTTTATTTATAATTAATGTCTCACCAAAGGTCACTTCCCATCAGCCTTTAAAATCGCTAAAGTGTATCCTCATTTAAAAGCTGGTTTTCCAGACGATCGTCTCATGCGTAATTATAGGCCAATTTCCATATTATCCTCACTATCCATACCGCTAGAAAAGCACATCCACAAAACATCACTAGAGCACTTAGTTCGCTACAAACTAATAGTTGACAGTCAGTCAGGATTCCGGCCAAAATACTCTCGTCATACGGCTCTAATAAATATGATAGAAAACTGGCACCAAAATATTAACAACAATACTCTATGTGGAGCGATGTTTATAGACTTTAGAAAAGCATTCGATATGATAGATCATACTATTCTAATTTAAAAAAAAAAAAAACTAGAAACAATGAAAGTAAGCTTTAATATAGTGACATTAATAAAACCATTTTTATTAGACAGAAAACAAGTAGTAACACACAATAAATCTTTATCTCAAGCGATTACCATTAATATTGGAGTACCTCAGGGGTCTATTCTTGGCCCTCTGTTATTTGCCATTTACATAAAGGATCTTCCCTTATATCTGTCGTCGTCCTGCGATCTATTTGCAGACGACTGCACAGTATATACAAATACAAACGCTATTGATAGTAATGTGCTAGAATTATCCTTGTAACAGGAAATAAATAGTTTAGTTAACTGGAGTCATGCAAACAGCATGCAAATTAACATTTCTAAAACAAAATCTATGTTAATAGGAACCAGCCAAAGACGTCACACGCTAAATTCACAGAGAACTCTACAACTGCACATTGGTAGCATGCCTATAGAAAGTGTAACCGAGCACAATGTACTGGGTCTTATCATAGATCAAAATCTAAACTTTAACTCCCATGTTCATGCTCTCGTTAAGCAAATAGCCAAATAAGTATACCAACTTGCCCAAATTAAAATTTTTCTTGACGACAACACAAGAAAGATATTCTATACTTCCCATATACAACACATATTGATCACTTCTCTGCAATCTGGGATGGATGCTCCAAATCAATAATAAAACGCCTTTATTCATTCCAGAAAAGGAAAGCGCGTTTATTTAATGGTGAAAAGGTTACCGATAATTCTAACCTACATAAACGTCTTCGGTTACTGCCACTCCACAAACGCCTACTTTTTAATAAGGCTAAACTAATTCACAAAATCCCATTTCAAAATGCTCCAAGCTACCTTTGGCAATTGTTTAAATATAACGCAAGACATAGCGAATGACTAAATATACTTCATGTCCCTAAATCAAGGATAGACTTATATAAAATAAGCTTAGCATACTCTGCCGCTAAGTTGTGGAACAATCTTCCACAAGAATCAACACCAATCATTATACAAACATTCGCAACCTGTTTGAACACTACCTCAGTACAGACGACATTCCCCCATAAATAAAAGCACAAAAAGACAATAATAATGGTAGATTATCTTAAATGACAACTAGCCAAAAAACTTTCCCATATGTATGGCACGTTGCACATTCCTTAGGTATTTATAATGCCCATGTTAAACATTGCCTCAGTGAGTCATTTGTTATTGATTATTTTTCCTGCGTTTCAAAGCTTATTGTTCTTTTGTTGTCAAAAATTTGCTTCATAAGTGATGTTAAATGAAAGAATGTATGAAAGGAAATAGAGAAGAAGGGCAGAATGTCAGACGGGCCTGCGTGCCCAATTCTTAACCCTTTGAAAATAAAAATTTTCGTTCGTTCGTTCTGTATTTGGTTGTTTGAATTTCAATTAAATACGACTTATTCTTCTGCTTATGCACATTTTCAGGACCACAATACGTCTTTCTAATTAGTTAGTTAATTAGTCAGTTCTATCAACTCGGTATATTCTATAATACAGTGTTATAACAAGTCAGCTCTATCAACTCGGTATATTCTATAATACAGTGTTATCACTAGTCAGCTCTATCAACTCGGTATATTTTATAATACAGTGTCATCACTAGTCAGTTCTATCAACTATGTATATTCTTTAATACGGTGTCATCACTAGTCAATTCTGTCACCTAGGTATATTGTACAATACAGTGCCATCACTAGTCAGTTCTGTCAACTCGGTATATTCTATAATACAGTGTCATTACTAGTTATCTCTACCAACTCGGTATATTCTATAATACAGTGTCATTACTAGTCAGTTCTGTCACCTAGGTATATTTTACAATACAGTGCCATCACTAGTCAGTTCTGTCAACTCGGTATATTCTATAATACAGTGTCATTACTAGTTATCTCTACCAACTCGGTATATTCTATAATACAGTGTCATTGCTAGTCAGTTCTGTCACCTAGGTATATTGTACAATACAGTGCCATCACTAGTCAGTTCTATCAACTCGGTATATTCTATAATACAGTGCCATCACTAGTCAGTTCTATCAACTCGGTATATTCTATAATACAGTGTCATTACTAGTCAGTTCTGTCACCTAGGTATATTGTACAATACAGTGCCATCACTAGTCAGTTCTATCAACTCGGTATATTCTATAATACAGTGTCATTACTAGTTATCTATACCAACTCGGTATATTCTATACTACAGTGTCATTACTAGTCAGTTCTGTCACCTAGGTATATTGTACAATACAGTGCCATCACTAGTCAGTTCTATCAACTCGGTATATTCTATAATACAGTGCCATCACTAGTCAGTTCTGTCACCAAGGTATATTGTACAATACAGTGCCATCACTAGTCAGTTCTATCAACTCGGTATATTCTATAATACAGTGTCATTACTAGTTATCTATACCAACTCGGTATATTCTATAATACAGTGTCATTACTAGTCAGTTCTGTCACCTAGGTATATTGTACAATACAGTGCCATCACTAGTCAGTTCTATCAACTCGGTATATTCTATAATACAGTGTCATCACTAGTCAGCTCTGTCAACTCGGTATATTCTATAATACAGTGTCATCACTAGTCAGTTCTGTCAACTCGGTATTTTCTATAATACAGTGTCATTACTAGTCAGTTCTGTCACCTAGGTATATTGTACAATACAGTGCCATCACTAGTCAGTTCTATCAACTCGGTATATTCTATAATACAGTGCCATCACTAGTCAGTTCTATCAACTCGGTATATTCTATAATACAGTGTCATTACTAGTTATCTATACCAACTCGGTATATTCTATAATACAGTGTCATTACTAGTCAGTTCTGTCACCTAGGTATATTGTACAATACAGTGCCATCACTAGTCAGTTCTATCAACTCGGTATATTCTATAATACAGTGTCATCACTAGTCAGCTCTGTCAACTCGGTATATTCTATAATACAGTGTCATCACTAGTCAGTTCTGTCAACTCGGTATTTTCTATAATACAGTGTCATTACTAGTCAGTTCTGTCACCTAGGTATATTGTACAATACAGTGCCATCACTAGTCAGTTCTATCAACTCGGTATATTCTATAACAGTGGTTCTCAACCGGTGGGGAATTCCCCCCGCCCCCAGAGGGGGGGGGGGGGGGAAAGAGAATTTTAGGGTTTCCATTGGGGGGGGGGGGGGTGTGGAATTAAGATTATTTCAAGATCGCGTTAATACAAGAACCGATTACTTGATATTGTTTTTCCCTTCATACTGTACGGTTCTGTACGTCTCACCTTTCTCAAATTTATTTTATAAAGTAAGTAGACCCACAAATCAAGTTTTATGTGGATGTCTAGACTTGTTTTAGTATGTGCTATTAAATTTAGCTTCCATTATTACGTATACAGTGTAGGGGTAGGTGCGGGATTTTTAGGTAGGAATTAAGAAAGGGGGGAATGACGTTCTGAGAATATGGTGAAGGGTGGCACGGACCACATTTTTAGGTAGGAAACACGAAAGCGGGGAATGACGTTCTGAAAATATGGTTAAGGGGGCACGGGCCAAAAAAGGTTGAGAACCACTGTTCTATAGCATAGTGTCATTACTAGTTATCTCTATCAACGCGGTATATTCTATAATACAGTGCCATTACTAGTTAATTCTATAAACTAGCTATATTCCATAAAACAATGTTGTCACCGACGAGATCTATAATCGAGCTAGGTCCTATAACACAATGATGCCACCTGTATGTCTCTTTCAACTATCCGTTATTATAATGTACCATGTCGATAAACTTGAGTGCTCATTGTTCTCCAGCTTACACTTTTACCAGTCTCGAATCAAGTCTATGTTTTTGTATAAACTATGCCTTGTATCAAAGCCACTCAGGCATACCTGTCTGTTTGTCTTCCACTGGCTCTTTTCCCTTGAAATTTGCCAATTGTCACTAATAGTTCTAGCTTATTTCTCCCCATACTGTTCCCATAAAATCGTGACAGCCGACGTCTTATTTCTCTGAACAGGATACGGTTCTCACCTAGTTTTGAAGAAATTCCACATTCGTTTATCCACGGTATTCTTTGCAGTTCAGCTAGAAACCACATTTCCATTGCAATAAGATTATTTCGGCGTGTCTGTTTTTTCCACGTTGCATATATATGCATGAAACAGTACAAATTTGGTATAGCACTTTAAAACGTTATGCATTGCAGTTGACAGGGCGTTATTGGTGTGTTTTCCATTGTCGGATACGTAGAAACTGATGGCTCAACCCCAAAAAGAGAAAAGACGCAACGTCCTTTTCCCCAATGTGATCCTGTCCGTTGAATTAATTTAGCTGTGCTGACTCAATTATTTGGGACCAGAAATAGAGTTGTAGAGAACCAAGGAATACCTTCAGGAAATAGCTTGACAAGTTTTATTCCCTTTTACACCCAAAATATCCTTTAAGTGATTCCTTGCCTCTCCTCTACCAACTAATTAATTCTGTCTAAGAGTAGTTTAAATTAAAACCCATTTGACATTGACAAGTAAAATTCACACACATGAGAGAACATAACTTCCTTAATATTTCATCATTTATTAACTATATATTGAGTAATAAACCGAAATGTTTGAAACAACTAATTACAAATGCATCAATTACGTCCATGAAAAATCAGAAATCATGTACATTCAAATTGTTACACATAGTTTACACAGCTACTCCACTCCTCACATAACATTGAGAATATAGGTAACTTAGTCTTTACTTTTCCTACAGATCTTCTGTGGTAGAAATCTGAAAAAGAACTTTTGCCAGCCTCTTATGTCTAGACTTGTGGGTTGTGGATTATTGCTTCAAGTTGTCACTGTGTTTTATGTTCCTCTTCAGCGTGTTATTTCTTCCCGGTTTGTAGGATATTCTAAGTGGCTCTAGATTTCCATGTTTGGCAGGTAAATCATGTTTAAAGAAATGTTACCTCTCCTAAAACAACTGGAACTCTTCGCAGGTGGATTTGGTTCTGCCCTACTCTCTCACAGAGCAATTAGCAAAGCGGCTGCTATCACCAAAGAGTTACTTGCAGTCAAGCTTTTGCCTTCACCAAGTCCTGCATTCAATCTAGTCAGGTCTGTATCTACAGGAGTATGACCACTACCATCATCCGAACAGGACATTTCCAACACAGAGTTCAGGATCCAAGCCTCGAAAATGCGGCGTATAGCATGTAGTTAATTTCTTCTCCCACGTTGATTTAGTTTCAATGTTGAGGTTGCTACAATGTTGCCATGCCGTCGGACCCAGTGGTCCCTTCTCTTGTTGGGCTGACTATCAAACAGCCCGCTTACACTGTTGTCATGCCTTTTTATTTAGTTAGTTGTGTTCCGGTGGTGACGTCACAATGGGTCGACGAAAAAGTAGGATCTATCGCATCGAGGAACAAATTATCCGTGACGCGGTGTCAAACTTTTATTGTCGACGGGAAATATTTTACCGTGATGTTACGCTTGTGAAAAATTATATTACATCCATCTTGGAAATGACTATTCCTTCAAGATGGCTGCACAGATTCATCTATTTAAAATCCAGCCATATTATTTAATACAGTGTCATGACTGACCAATGGTTCCGTCGCCCAGCTACTGAGTTAAGTGCGTGGAGCGACACTGTGAGCTGAGGAATTCATGTTGTATTGCTTATACATCTGTCCACGGTGGTTTGTATTGTTAAAAATTGCACACAGAAGGTTGCTGAACTAACTGCTTTTGCCTTATGCAGTAAAGCGTGTGAAACTTCTGGTTTTCTAGTGACTGCCGCTTCCAACGACGATGAACTGTAATTTTAGTGGCGGACTGTTTTAGTCAGCATTCTGGCAGCGGACGTATGCATATATGTATGTGCGTGCTGTTTGTTTGTCAATAGTGATGTCTTTTATTTTTCACATGGGATAGTGAGGAGAATTGTATATGATATTCACTGGCACAGGAATGGAGCAATGTGGGGTGACACTTTGCAGCGAAGTTGGAACTGCGAATAACTAGCTGGCCAATTATATTAAGCAGAACAATAATGTTATCACTGCAGATGGTAATGATGGTATAATGCATTACTTTTGCATTCAGCAAAACACTATTGCAAGAAACTGTTATAATTGCATGATACATTATTTGCAGAAACAATTTAGGCGACAAGATGACGTGTAAACGGATGTCATATCTGATCGGAGCTACCGTTTTCGTATTGATGTGCGTTGTTGGCTTCAGCGATGAGCGGACAGTTTTTGTCAAGACAAGTGATAATATCAACAATTACATTGAAAGGAGGCAGCAAGTCCCAGGTGATGTTTGCTACTGAGTGTTTTTGGGTCAAATTCTTTTGTCAGTCTTGGATATATGTTCTCAGAATTACAACTACCAAGTTACAAGGCAGTAACTTTGTATTATTGATGTGATGTATGGGTATATCCATCAATGAAAAAACTTGTCAGGTACGATAGAGTTAACTGCATAACTGATAATTTACACGTTTGTCTACTTGATGGTATGTTACAGGAAGATATACACGTATGGTGGAATAAAATCAAGTGTAGAAACAAAGATTACAACACGAAGAAACAAGATATAAAAGCAACCGAGCTGTTCATTTCGAGGCAACAAATACGGACAAATGACAGAAAATGTACGATGTTAATTTGCGCGCAACGGTGTACACATTAAAATTACACATATTTAAGACAGGGTGTATATATATATATATATATATATATATATATATATGTGTGTGTGTGTGTGTGTGTGTGTGTGTGTGTGTGTGTGTGTGTATTAGGAGCGTTCGTTTGAAATCCGTTCTTGCCGCACCGCGTGTAATTGCGTACGTTGAACATGATCATGTCATAGTCATGTGATAAGTACTGGTTAATGAATAAAAGATAACTTGCTTATTGTCCCATGATGCATAGGTTCTGTTTTTTACCGTTGAGAAAATGGCCGGGTTGATCCAAAATCCGTCCAAAGAAGCTCATAGTGCGGTGATTCAGTTTCTTTCTTTTGAAGGATGTCGACCAGTGGACATTCATGATTGATTGATTGATTTAGGAATTGACATAACAGCATTCGGGGCATTCCTATAAGCGCTCCGTCCCCATCCTCAGCAGCCAACGAAGAGTTCCAACACCAATAGTACCAGTAGCAATCTGATTATAAGTCCGTCTCGCCTTTCCTCTGAGCGTTGAGCGTCGGCCAGATCCCCTCGTCACTCCTCGCTGTCTCATTCTTGCCAGACCATGGTAATCCATTTGCTCCTCCGAGGTGTACACGTGCTCCCACAAGGCAGCAACCACGTCTGCCTTGTCATATATCAATATTCCACCAAGTTCTGCAGAGCCATCCAATCTGTCCGGCTGTTCATTTCCCAGCACACCGGCATGCCCCGGAGAAAAGATCCAGGCGATGCTTGTCACCCATGACCTACATATGGCGAAGCAAGCCACTCCACACGAAGCCTGCCCGTCCTCACCTCGTCAGCATGCTTTCTGAGTCAGTAACAATGTGTGTGTGTGTGTGTGTGTGTGTGTCGTATTCTCCATCCAGCGGAGAGCCGCAGTGACTGCCTCCACCTCCATTCTTAAGCTGGATGTTGTGGTATCATATCCAGGCTCTCCTGCACCAAACGTCGACCATTAGCTTTAACTGTGAACCCCCAGTCACTTCTCTCACCTCTTGACACCGAACCATCTGTGTAGATAATCACATCACCCGAGTGAGCATTGTCCTGAATTAGTTGCTGGATTTCCACTTCCGTGGCTCCTGCTAGCCACTCCCTGCACTCCCGGTTTAATATGATTATACCTCTGCACAAGTATGACTGCTCCGCTGGCACTCTGACCCACTCCTCTCCACGCCTAATGTTCTCCAAGGGGCACACCCGTCTGATCGTATCCTTCGCCTGAGCCATCCATGATTTCCCTCTTATCAGTCGCTGACCCTTATCTGCGTCCAGCGCCTCATGCAGTGGGTGGTCTGTGTCTGCAGCTACTCTGAGGTATGCCTTCGCCTGCATCACCTTGAACCTACTAGCAACAGTCGGCAGACCAAGGATGTAAAGCATACACACTACTGGGGTGTCTCTGGTGCATCCCAGAATTACCCGCATAGCTTCGTTCTGTATGCGCTCTAACTTCACCAGCTGACTCTCTGAGACAGTGAGCAGTCCTAATCCATAATCAATTACTGAGAGGATCAAGTGCTGGTATAGTGTGAAAAGCATTCTCTGCTCTGTGTCCATTGCAGTCATAGTTTTAAGTGCACTGAGTCCCTTTTGAGATCTTGTCACAACCGTCTCCACATGGTCCTTGAAGGATAGGCTCCTGTCAAATGTGATCCCCAGATACTTCAGTTTGTTCTCTCTGCTGACCTTTCTACCATCTATCGTGAGGCATTTGAAACGCCGTGATGATATTGTTATCAAGCCTGCTGACAAGGGAGGAGTGTTAGTGGTTTGGAGAAAGGACTTGTATATACAGGAAGGCAACAAACAACTTGATGATGCCACTTTTTACAGACCACGGACAGAAGACGGGACGGTCATTAACAACACCGAAGTCAAGAGTGTGACGAATGCCATCATCATACAAGGCCTCCTGCCTAGCTCCGCCACGTCGCTGATAATTCATGATAGTTGCTTGGGCAAACCCACCTTGTACATGCTGCCCAAGACACACAAGCTAGGGAACCCAGGCAGACCCATCGTCTCGGCCTGCTCTTGTCCTACTGAACGGATTTCAGAGTTCCTTGACAGCATATTTCAGCCGCTGGTTGCTAGCCTCCCCTCATATATCAAAGACACCAACCACGCTATCTCCATCTTCGATTCCATCAGCTTCACCACCCCTTCTCAGCACCACATCTTTACTTTAGATGTGACTTCACTCTACACATCTATTCCTCACTCTGACGGCCTTAAAGCCTTGGAATTTTTCTTAGACAAAAGACACGGCCCCACCATAGCCACCGGACCATTGTTGCGTCTGGCAGAGTTAGTCCTTAACCTCAATTCATTTGAGTTCAATGGGGACTATTTTGACCAGATCAGCGGGGTTGCCATGGGCACTAAGATGGGTCCGAGTTATGCCTGTCTGTTCATGGGCTATCTGGAACACCAGGTATGGAGTCAATACACTGGTAGGCTCCCGGAGCTCTATAGGAGGTATATCGATGACTGTTTTGGTGTTTCAGACATGCCATTGTCTGATCTTCAGGACTTCATTGCCTTTTTCTCTAATTTTCATCCTAGCATCAGACTCACCTCCACTATTTCCTCGTCGGCTGGTAATTTCCTAGACATAACAGTGTCCTTAGGTTCTGCTGGCCTATGCACGACGGTTTACTATAAACCGACTGACTCACATGCATTCCTGCTCTACACCTCCTCTCAAACTCCCTCATGCAAGGATTCCATTCCTTTCTTACAACTGCTACGTCTCCGACGGCTTTGTCATGATAACAATGACTTCCGTCAAAAAGCCCACGAAATGTTGGATTTCTTCCGCCTTCGAGGCTACCCGGAGAATGTTCTGTCTACAGCTCTTCAGTCTATTAGTCGTGCCGAGGCTCTCTCTTCCAGGCCGAAACCACGCAATAGTAGAACTATTCTCTCACTTACCTACCTTCCTCATAATATTGCTGCCAAGAATATTCTCATGAGGCATCTCCCATCCTCCAGGCAGATCGGCCACTCGCAGTGTCTTCTCAGAAGCCCCACTTGTGGCATACAGGCGGGATCGTAACCTGAGGGATGTGCTGGTTCATAGCACTCTATCACAATCCCATCAGTCTCTTCCTGGCACGACTGCATGTCTTCCATCTCGTTGTAAGACTTGTCCATATGTACTTCAAACCACAAGTCTCACTTTCCCTAAGACTACTTTCCACATCCGAGAGGGTTTCTCATGTACGAGTGGCAACGTCATCTATGCGATCATCTTCACACGTTGCGACATGAGGTATCTTGGAGCGACGGGCCTTCGTCTTGCGGACAGATTTAGACAACATTTATCCGATATCGACAGTGGTGCCAAGAAACCGGTACGCCTACACTTCAACAGTTCCGAACACTGTGGGGTTGCCGACATACGTGTTACGGCGATAAAATCGTGGACATCTCACGAACGCGATCGCAAGACATTGGAAAACCGTCTTATCTTCCAGTTGGGTTAACTTTCCCCTCACGGCCTCAATGTCCAACACAGTTTTATTTAAGTCCCCCACGCCCCTTATCCACAACCCCCCCCCCCCTCCATCTCCGCCATCTTATAGTCCACTTCATAGCTAGTTGTACGTCCTTCGCAGGACGTGGGAGTCACCACCAGCAATATCTCTGCTTTCTGTGACTTCTTGTTTGGTATGCATGGGGTCGTTTCTCATTGCGTTCTGAACTACCGTAACTTGTGAACTTGGCGGAATTGCGTACTGCATCCGTTACATCGCAACAGAGTTACACATCCATATTTTTCCATTCGCTCTCCTGGGCGCACCCCGATCCCCTTAGCGCGGGTTCCCTCACCGGTTGAATTAACCAATCACCGAGTTTCTGGCGGTACTGACCTTTAGGCAGTTGACCCCTTTACACAACATCCGGTCCATTCCACCCATGGATAGCCGTCTCAAGCTAGGACACAGATGAGTCGATATTTATACATTCATGTAGTGTCGATCGTGTATTAGTTAATCTATTTTTGTTTGTTTGTTCTGTGCTGACGAAGGCTTTGGCCGCAACGTCCATTGTTTTTTGTAGTTGTGCTTTGGTAAAGCTCTCAACCTACTTCTCGTTTTTCAGTGATTCATTCATCGTGAGGCTTGGGACATCAGCTTTCACAATCCTGTTGTCCAAAGAGCACCACAAAACAGCCGCCTCACTCATTTCTGTGCACCAGTCAATCACTTTATCTACTCTCGCCTGTAACTCCTGGGCTGTTTGCTCCCTATCTCTCCCCTGCCTATATGCAAGAATATCATCTGCAAATGTTAGTATTCTTCCAACCCCTGGTGCTTCTAGGTTTGCAATCTTGCTCGTATACACGTTAAAGAGCACCGGTGAGACTGCAGATCCCTGTGGCAGTCCCCGGGTTAAAATATGTAGCTCTGAGGTCCATGCACCCAGACGGAGAGCACCCCGACGAGAATGCAGGACGGCTGCTATCCAGTTCACCAACCAGGGATTGACCCCCTTCTCCATCAGTGCGGTCATCAAAATATCATATCGAACTCTATTGTTCGCATTCTCAAGATCAAGCGCTACCGCCATCGTTTCCTGTCTACTCTGGAACCCCTCATAAACGTCAAAGGCAAAAATGGCTGCATTTGACCAGGTATATTTTCCTGGCCTGTAGCTCCCCAGGCCTCTTGGAAGAAGCTTCCCGCTTTCCAAATACTCTTGCAGCTTGACCGCGATTATCTTCTCTAGAACCTTCCCAAATATATTTTGAAGGGTGATGAGTCTAAAGCTGCTAAGCTTTGAATGATCCTTGAATAGTTTTGGGAGAGGGATGAGATAGCTGTGCACCCAATCATGTGGTACTGCTGCTGTCCTAATGCTCTTGTTAAAGCAGTCGTTCATCTCCTCCAGGTCTGCATCGCTCAAACCCTTCATGTGGCCATACCTGACCCCATCGGGCCCTGGTGCCGTTTCTTTTGCCTTTTTCAAATTGTGTGTAACATCTTCCACCCGTATGATGGCTTCATACTGCATATTCTTCGTGGTGGCAGATAACTCCTCTCTAACTGCATCCCTGGTGTCCGCATCATTATGATTGGTCTGCTCTAAAAATCTCTGGAGAAACGCCTTCCCTTTCTCTTTGTCTGTTGTCACGCGCACACCATCATCTGTATAAATTGTTCCCACTGTCATAGGCCGATCTTTTCTCTGCATTTGCCTGTGCAGTTTCCAGAATTTTCGCAGTGTTTTATCACCTCCAATCTCCTTCATGAAACATTCCCATTTTGCCTTTTTGGCCTCTGCAGCACATCGCTTGAAAACCTCCACCTTGTCTTTCTTGACATTTTCCGCTGTGTCGACTTCCTCTCGTGAGCTTCGAGGTGTCTGTTGCACTTTCTTTAGCTGCTTCACTGCAGCTCTCTTTGCTTTCCAAGCATGGTCTACTTCTGGGGTCCACCATGGGGGCTGCAAAAAAGGAGTTTTAACAGTCCTGTTGCATGCCCCTTGTCTGAGGCGTCCAAGAAAGCAATCGGTCCACTCATACCTGAAGGTCTAGCGCTCTCCCAGCCTTAACTTTCCTGGATTTAGAGATCAGGACTGAGCATGGCATGTGATCACTCCCATGGTCATTCAAAACAGTCCACTTTACATCAAGGACTGATGACTGGGAGACAAGTGCCAAGTCAACAGCTGTGTCTGCATCGCCAGGCCTCATTGCCATTCTATTCGGCGTACCATCATTTATGCAGACCACATCGAAGTCCACCATCGCATCCACAAAGGCAATTCCCTGTCGGTTTTCTCCACTACTGTCCCAATCTCTGTACCTTGCATTGACTTCTCCACATATGAGTAGCCTATCACCTGGTAATTCCTCCAGTTCCTTAAGCCAGTCCCAGTGTTCCTTTCTGACAAAACAGTCCACTGTGGCATATACATTTATGATGTTCCAACTTAAGCCACCAATCTCCATTTGTATACCCTGGACCTCTCTTGCACTGTGATTCCACTGGCTCAAGTCAAGTACCACATGCTTCACTCCTTCCTTCACCAGCAGACCTTGTCCATGTCTCTTCTGCTCAGTAGGGTTTATATAACTGGCGTACCCAGGGCAATGGTATTTGTCTGTATTTAGCTCATGGAGCAAGAGGACATCAAAATCATATATTAGTCTTTCCAATACAGGACCTCTCTGTCTGGCACTGCGACAATTCCAGTATCCCACACTTACATAGTTGAAACCTAGTCTCTCCACTTTTCGTCTTGTTCTCCTGGCGCCTGCCCTGCTATTTCTTTGCCGTCTTCTCACACCATTTCCTCATCTTCTCCTCCTCACTCTCTCTTTGCTAGCCTCTGAGGATGTGTCAAGCGCAGAGCACGTGCTCCGTAGCTCGGGTGACGGTTCCCGTGATTAAATAAATCCATAGGCAAAGTTTGGATATTGCAGGAAATAAACGGTCACCCTAGCATTGCCTGTTTGCTAGGGAAGAGGCAGGGGATGTCCCGCAGGAGTCCATATGCCTGGTGCCGCCCCGCACGCCTGCCAGACGTCCAACGTTCACGACCAGTTAACCCATGGCCATCCAGTTCCTCAGCATGCTGGTCCACCTTGAACTTGGGGGTTTATATTTGAAGTTTTCCGTCTCCTAGATGGACTGCTGTTCAAAGCTAACGGGTTCCACCTACCCGGGTGAGGGGTTAGAGCGCCCCAACTCACTTGGCAGGCACATCTCCGAGCATATGAGGTATTTTCTAAGGAACTGAGATCCCACACTGAGATCCCGCCTCGCCCTCTGTGCCCACCGCCAGCTGGTCCGCGGCTGCTTATTCGATATTCGCAGCTAACCTCTATATCTAGAGGCCGTTGAACGATCCGCCACCAGTGGACGCGCAGGGTCGGGGATGGTCGCCCCAGCTTTACCCAGCAGTGGACATTCATTGAAGAATGCAGGCAGCGTACGGTAACAATTGTGTGTCGAACACAACAGTGACAGACTGGTCACGAATGTTTCGGAAAGGACGTCAGTTCACGAGAGATCTTCGACGGCCGGGTCAAGCGCATATTGTTGCAACAGAAAACACCATCCCCAAAATTGATGCAGCAGTACAGATGAACCATTGTCGAAGCATACGTTCGCTAGCGAAAGAATTTGATGTGTCAATTAGGACAATTCAAAAGGCGTTCGTAAGAAACTGCAATATCGGAAGGTGTGTTCACAGTGGGTACCACGGATGTTGACCGACCATCAAAAAGAGGAGCGCATAGGATGGTGTTTGAACCACATGCCACGTTACAGAGTGGAGGGTGATGCATTTCTCTTCGGCATAGTGACAGGCGATGAATCATGGTGTCACCACTTTGAGCCGAGCAGCAAAAGAGAGAGCAAGCAATGGAAGAATGCTGGATCACCAAAAGCCAATTAATTCAAGTTACAGGTTTCCGCTGGTAAGGTTATACTGAGCGCAGTTTTTGACCATGAAGGGCTATTGTTGGCCGAATTTAAAGAACCTGGTGTCAACATCAACTTCACCCACTACTTGAAACACTAAACAAGCTGCAAAAAGCCATCAAGAATAAACGACCCTGCATGCTTTCTCAAGGTGTGATTTTTTTGCACGATAATGCTCGTACGCATGTTACAAAGATTGTGCAAGAAGCATTAGATTGGAAGAAGTAGGAAAGTCTACAACATCTGGTCTATAGTCCTGATATGTCACCATGAGATTTTAATTTGTATGGACCTCTATAAAAAGCTCTCAAGAGGCACCGATTTCACACAGATGCAGACATAATGAACGCGGTACACACTTGGTTCAGTGAGCAAGCGCAACATTTTTTTACGGACAGCATTCGCCGCCTACCTATGCAACGGAATTCTTGCCTGACCAACCCATGGTGCATAATTCTTTCAAAATGAATGCTTTGTTTAGTTCTACCACACCTGTTAATGTTTCTTTCAAGATTTTGTAATAAGGCCATTGGAATTGGTTTACTATGAACGACACTTCTATCTATCTATCTATCTATCTATCTATCTATCTATCTATCTATCTATCTATCTATCTATCTATCTATCTATCTATCTATCTATCTATCTATATATCTGTCTGTCTGTCTGTCTATCTATCTATCTATCCGTCCGTCCGTCCGTCCGTCCGTCCATCCAGCTATCTATCTATCTATCTAAGCGGACACGCCAACAGCGTGAAATAACCATAGATCACAGTGCAACACATGTCGTCATTGGAGACTCCCGGCTGAAGGGAATCTATAGTGATCGCATGTCATCTTCAGACAGCGAATCAACTTCAATCTACACTGTACCAGGCGCTGACATTGACAGGCTGAATGCTACACTGCAAAGATTCCAAGTGAACGACAGAATTAGGAGAGCAACAGTCCATATCAGCGTCAATGATATAATGGATAATAAAATCATCAGCACCTCACAACTAGCTACATTGGAGGTGCTGTTGCGCAATACATTTCCGAAATCATCTTTGTTTATTTCATCTATTATTCCACCATGTTACGGGTTCCAGCGTCGTAATGCCGATGCTGCTAATCTAACGTTATATAAATTTTGTACAAATAATAACATGAATTTCATAAATAACACCCCTTACTTTATGTCACCGTCCGGAGCTCCTAAGAAAATACTATACAGGGATCAAATACATTGCTTCAAGCTAGGAAGCAGCTTCCTAGCGAAGAACATAAAATATCCCGAACGGTCACCCTAGCATTGCCTGTTTGCTAGGGAAGAGGCAGGGGATGTCCCGCAGGAGTCCATATGCCTGGTGCCGCCCCGCACGCCTGCCAGCACCAGTTACAGGAGTAAACCGAAATTCACCTCCGGCAACAGCAATCTCACTGTGTTCAGAAAACACTCCTTCCCTTCCCACACCACCTTGCCTGTACCCCAGGAACACAATGTCGTGAATAGCAACCCAAGCTCCAATACCAATGTTGCTAACTATGATACTTTGTTTCCTACCTTGCCCGTAAAACAGTCTCCCTCTATGATGTCAAAGGGGACACCATTAAACAATGGTGCTGTGCCACCGATGCCTGATTCCAATGTAGGCACTTCCAGTGACACTCATAGCAGTCCCTCGCTGGACGGTAATCTACAATACTATGAGTGGAACCGTCAACTTCAGCAGCTAATGCGGTACAATCCTGCAGTCTTGCACCAAGCATTCATGATATCACGCCAGCAAAGACATTTTCCTACCCCCTCTAACAGCCTTAACTACTTCTAAATAAGGTTTCAAAATCCCTGCATTTTGTATACCACAAGCGACATCTTCCTTTCAGTTTGTAATTTTCGCCAATCACAATCAGTGGCTCACCAAAAATGGTCTATATATAGGCCATCTCAACATCTTTCATCTGCTCAACAAATTACCTGAGCTCTCGGTAACACTGTCCAAACAGTTCCAGGTGTTTGGAATCACAGAAAGTCGTCTTAACGACAAAATAACCGACTCCGAAATCTCACTTAAGGGGTTTAAAGTAATTCGGAAAGATGCAAATCAAAAATTAGAGACAGGTATTGTTGTATACATTTCCAATTCCCTCAACTGTTCCCGTAGAAGGGATCTCGAGACCGTAGGGATAGAATGTGTTTGGTGAAGCCAGCCAGCCAACAACCGTTTCTCATTGGATACCTATATAGGAATCCTTGTGCCGGGTACAGTTGGTATGACTGCTTCACTACAATGATGGATAGAGTGTTTACAGCCGGTAGAGAAGTTATGATACTAGGTGACTTCAACATAGATATTAGTAAATCCAACCAGACATGTATATATATCATTCTATACATATCATTCTTTCTTACAATTTCAAACAACTAATAAACCGTCCCACAAGGGTTACTGACACATCCTCAACTATAATTGATCATATATATGTTACTTGTCCAGATAATATTATTGAATGTTCTGTTCCTGTTAGTACAGTTAGTGACCATTACCCTGTATGTTGTACATGGTCAAGAATTGGGTTCAAATCTCTTAAACATAAACATGTAAGTATAAAATTTAGAAATTTTAAAGCATTCAACCAAGATTTATTTTTGCAAGACTTAAGAAAAGCAGCCCTTGATCACGTTTACCAACTTCCTGACCCGGACAATGCATTAGCTTTCTGGACGAAGACAGTCTACAATGTGTTCGATAAACACGTACCAATTAAAGAAGTTCGAGTTAAAAGTCAACATAAATCCCAATGGGTCACTAATGAATTTCTGGAAATTATGAGAGAGCGAGATACAGCACACAAAAATAAAGACTTCGTCAATTACCGTAGACTAAGGAATAAAGTTAAATATGAAATTCGTAGGATAAAAAAAGATCATTTTAAAAATTTGATTGTAGATAATTCAAACAGTACAAATATATGGAAGGCTATTAACTTGCTAACCAATAAGAAACGCCCTACAGAATCAGCAATACCAAATTCTATAACATGCGATGAATTCAGTTGGTTCTTTCAATCAGAAATAGAGAATCTAAAGTCTTCAATACCAGACTCATCGTGTAATTTAAGTTCACTGGCATCATTCTGTGAGGAGAAGTGCACAAGAAATATTCCCGCTGAGATTCCCTTAATGTCTGTTGCAGACGTTTATAAATATCTCTTAAATCTCAAATCAACAAATTCACACGGCCTAGATGGTATCAGTAATAGAATTCTTCGTTGTGCTGCACCAGTCAATAGTGAGTCCTTAACGTTCATATATAACCAGTGCCTGGCCAAAAACTACTTTCCATCTGCATTTAAAATTGCTAAAGTGTATCGGCTACTTAAAAATGGCTCAATCGATAATAGCGTTTTGGGTAAGTATAGACCTATTTCCTTACTATCGTCGCCATCAAAACCACTAGAAAACACATTCATAAAATAACGTTACACCATTTAATTAACAACGATCTAATAATTAACAGTCAATCTGGGTGTCGACCTAAATATTCTTGCCATAGTGCTCTAACAAAAATGACCGATAACTGGCACTTAAACATCAACAACGGTAGAATTTGTGGAGCGGTGTTTGTAGACTTCAAAAAAGCTTTTAATATGGTAGATCACAATATTTTAATTAGAAAACTAGAACAAATGGAGACAAGCACCAACATGGTGAACATAATCACGTCATTTCTATCCGACAGACAACAAGTCGTGTCCTTCAACAACTGTCTATCAAGACACACACAGCTTAATATTGGTGTGCCTCAGGGCTCAATGATCTTCCTTTATATATCAATACAACTTGTGATCTATTTGTAGACGACTGCACTATATATACTAGTCAAGAAAACCGTAGTGAATTAGAGAATTCTTTACAAAATGAACTTGATAATCTTACTAGATGGAGCAATGAAAACCGCATGCAAATTAACATCGACAAAACCAAATCCATGTTAATAACGACCAGACAAAAACTACAGACACTAGCCATAACTGGAGCACCGCTCGAACTCCGCGTGGGCACGTTACCTATAGTTAATGTGAATGAACATAAAACACTAGGTCTTTTAATTGACAGCCATTTGAGCTGGAGCTCTCATGTTCACGTTCTTACCAAGAAAATAGCACAAAAAGTTTAACAACTTGCAAAAATTCAGCACTTCCTGGACGAAAGCACACGAAAAATATTCTATACATGCTATATCCAATCACATCTCGATTACTGTTCCCCAGTTTGGGATGGTTGCCCTAAATCTAATTTAAAACGACTATGTTCTCTACAAAACCGCGCTATTCGTCTGGTTTCTGACAGAAAGCACGTTAAAAGTAATAATTTATACAGTCATCTAAGAATCTAAGACTTCTACCACTTCGAAAGTGCTTACTTTTTAACAAAGCCAAATTAGTGAATAAAATTATATCTCAAAATACCCCAGAGTATCTTCTGCCGCTGATTCAATCTAATGCAATGAACAGCAAGCGCCTAAATTTGTTACATGTCTCAAAGCCTAGATTGGACCTATACAAAACATGTTTCGCCTATTCTGGTGCTCACTTATGGAATTATCTTCCTCCAGATCTGAAAACTCCAATGAGTCCCTACACATTTAACCGAAAACTCTTTCAATACTTAATCCATACCGACTATATGCCACCATAATTCATTTACTGGTATAATTGTTCATTATAATTGTTCATTATAATTGTTTAACTATAATTGTTCACTATATATGTGTGTGCGTGTGGGAGAGAGAGAGAGAGAGAGAGAGAGAGAGAGAGAGAGAGAGAGAGAGAGAGAGAGAGAGAGAGAGAGAAAGTGGGTGTCAGAGAGAGTGAGAGAGTGAATGTGTGTGTGCGCACGTGCATGCATGTGTGTGGACAGAGTGATTGAGCTGGGAAATGGTGAGGGAATGTGTCAGTGCATGCATTCGCACGTGTATGTGTGAGAGTGAGTGAGGGAGTGTGTGCGTGCGTGTATTCATGCGTATGTTTATGTGTGAGAGAGTGTGATTGAGAGAGAGAGTGTGTGTGTGTGTGTGTGTGTGTGTGTGTGTGTGTGTGTGTGTGTGTGTGTGTGTGTGTGTGTGTGTGTGAGCATCACTATTTTTACTTCACATACTGTTTATGTACACATTTTTCTCCATGTTTAACATTTTTATGAGACTGCTCACGACAATTGTCAGTGTATGTGTGTGAGTAAAGTGTGGTAGTTTGTTCATACTAGTTTCATTGCTCACGTGATACATTTTGTATGTGTCTAGATGCGAGGATGTGCGAGTATGTTTGGAGGATGTGTGTGAGTGTGGGGATATGTGTGGGTGGGGATGTGTGGGATGGGGAATATGGGTGGGGGTATGCGTTTTGGATGGGTTGGGGTGTGTGGGTGTTGGTGGGTAGTGATATTTGTGGGTGTTGGTGGGATGTGTAGATGGATGTGTGGGGGTGAAAGTAGGGGTGTGGGAATGGGTGAGGGGGATGTGTGTATGGGTGGAGGATATGTGGATGGGACGGGTGCAGGGGATGTGTGTTTGGGTGGGGGATATGTGTGGGTGGGTGGAGATGTGTGGATGGTTTGGGGAAGTATGTGTGGGTGGCGGGGTTGTGTGGGTATGGGATTGTGTGGGTGGATTGGGGATGTAAGGGTGGGTGGGGAGAAGTGTATGGTGTGTGTGTTTGGGATATGTGTGCGGTGTGTTGGAGGGGGATGTGAGCATGGTGTGTGGATGGGGGGGGGGGGGTTGTGGTGGTATGGGTGAGGATATGTGGGTGTGTGGGGGATAGTGTTTGGTGTAGGGGATGTGAGTGATGGGTGCGGGAAATTGGTGTATGGGTGGGGGATATGTGTGGGTGAGTAGGGGATGTGTGGTGGTTGGGATAAGTATGCGTAGGTGGTGGGGTGTATGGGTGGGAGATGTATGCGTGGATGGGGAATGTGTGGGTGGGGGTGTGTAATGTGTAGGTGGGTGAGGGATGTGTATGTGTCAGGGTGGGATGCGTGACTGGGAGGAGGATGTGTTTGGGTAGAGGTATTGTGATCGAGAGATGTTTGTTTGGGGGTGGGTGGGGGTGTGTGGGTGCGTAGTGGAGGATGTTTGCGTGAGTGAAAGTGTGTTGGAGGATGGGTGGGGAATGCATGTGTGGGTGGGGAGAGTTGTGTGGTGTGTTGATTGGGGATATTGTGTGGGTGGGGTATGTGTGTGTGGGTGGGGGTATGTGTGGTGGATGGGTAAGGGTATCTGTGTGGGTGGAAATATTGTGTGGTATGTGGGTGGGGGATATGTGTGTGGTGTTTGTGTTGGGGATATTGCGTGGTAGAGGTTGTATGTGATGTGGGGGTGGGGGACGTGTGTGGTGGGGGATTGGGTTAGGGCATGTGTGGCTGGGGGGGAGGGTGTATGTGTGAGTGGTGGGGTGTGGGTGTGGGATGTATTGGTGAGGGATATGTGTGCGGCGTGTGGGTTGGGAATATTGCGTGGTAGAGGATTATGTGATGTGAGGGTGGGGGACGTGTGTGGTGGGGGAATGGATTAGGGCATGTGTGGGTGGGTGGAGGATGTATGTGTGGGTGGTGGGGTGTGTGTGTGAGTGGATTGGGGATGTATAGCTGGTTAGGGAGATGTGTGTATGTGTGTCGGGGTAGGGAGATGTCAATTGGTGGGGATGTGTGTGTATGGTTTGGGGATGTGTGAGTTGATGTGCGATGTGTGGGTTGGTGGGGGATGTGTGTGCGTGGGTGGGGAATATGTGGTCGATGGAGATGTGGCTGTTGGATGGGTGGTTGGAGGTGTGGGTGGGGAGAGGATGTGTGGGTTAGGATGTGTATCTGGGTGGGTGTGGGATGTGTGGGTTGGTGGGGGCTGTTTGTGGGGAGCGAGTGTGTTTTGGTTGGGGAAACAGGTGAGGGCAGTGTGTGTGGGTGGGGGATGTGTATGTGTGGATAGGGAGATGATGTATGTGGGGGTGTGTTTGAGACGTGTGTTTTAGGGGATGGGTGGATGGATGGGGTCATGTATGTGCCTGTGGGTATGTGTATGGTTGGGTGGTGGATGTGTGTGTGGCGGACACGCGGATGGATAGGAGAATGAATTTGTCTCATAACATGGTAACATGCATTGTTTATGCTTACAACATTTATTTTACAATGTTTCTTTCCTATGTGAATGCACTATGCACCGATGAACGAAAGATGAGTGGTTGGAAAGGCCGAATGTAAGACGGGCCTGCGTGCCCAATTTGTTACCCTTCAAAAATAAAGTTTGTTCTATCTATCTATCTATCTATCTTTCTATCTATCTATCTATCTATCTATCTATCTATCTATCTATCTATCTATCTATCTGTCTGTCTGTCTGTCTGTCTGCCTGTCTATCTGTCTGTCTGTCTACCTACCTACCTACCTACTTACCTACATACCTACCTATCTATCTACCTATCTATCTATCTACCTACCTACCTACCTACCTATCTATCTATCTATCTATCTATCTATCTATCTATCTATCTATCTATCTATCTATCTACCTACCTACCTACCTACCTATCTATCTATCTATCTATCTATCGGATATGTGTGTGGGTGAGTGTTGGTAGGTTATGGGATGGGTGGAGGATGTGTGCGTGTGGGTGGAGAGATGTGTGAAGGTGGGGGATGTGTGGGTGGGTGTGGATGGGTGGTTGCATGCATGTGTGCCTGGGTTTGTGGGGGATGTGTGATGGGTGGGAGATGTGTGTGTGTGGATAGGGAGATGATGTATGTGGGGGTGTGTTTGAGACGTGTTTTTTAGGGGATGGGTGGATGGATGGGGTCATGTATGTGCCTGTGGGTATGTGTGTGGTTGGGTTGTGGATTTGTGTGTGGGGGACACGCGGATTGATAGGAGATGGGTGGGTGGGTGGGGAATTTGTCTCATAACATGGTAACATGCATTGCTTATGCTTACAACATTCATTTGACAATGTTTCTTTCCTATGTGAATGCACTATGCACTGATGAACGAAAGATGAGTGATTGGAAGGGCCGAATGTAAGACGGTCCTGCGTGCTCAATTTGTTACCCTTCGAAAATAAAGTTTGTTCTATCTATCTATCTATCTATCTATCTATCTATCTATCTATCTATCTATCTATCTATCTATCTATCTATCTATCTATCTATCTATCTATCTATCTATCTATCTATCTACCTACCTACCTACCTATCTATCTATCTATCTATCTATCTATCTATCTATCTATCTATCTATCTATCTATCTATCTATCGGATATGTGTGTGGGTGAGTGTTGGTAGGTTATGGGATGGGTGGAGGATGTGTGCGTGTGGGTGGAGAGATGTGTGAAGGTGGGGGATGTGTGGGTGGGTGTGGATGGGTGGTTGCATGCATGTGTGCCTGAGTTTGTGGGGGATGTGTGATGGGTGGGAGATGTGTGTGTGTGGATAGGGAGATGATGTATGTGGGGGTGTGTTTGAGACGTGTTTTTTAGGGGATGGGTGGATGGATGGGGTCATGTATGTGCCTGTGGGTATGTGTGTTGTTGGGTGGTGGGTGTGTGTGTGGGGGACACGCGGATTAATAGGAGATGGGTGGGTGGGTGGGGAATTTGTCTCATAACATGGTAACATGCATTGCTTATACTTACAACATTCATTTGACAATATTTCTTTCCTATTTGAATGCACTATGCACTGATGAACGAAAGATGAGTGATTGGAAGGGCCGAATGTAAGACGGGCCTGCGTGCCCAATTTGTTACCCTTCGAAAATAAAGTTTGTTCTATCTATCTATCTATCTATCTATCTATCTATCTATCTATCTATCTATCTATCTATCTATCTATCTATCTATCTATCTATCTATCTATCTATCTATCTATCTATCTATCTATCTATCTATCTATCTGTCTGTCTGTCTGTCTGTATGTCTATCTATCTATAGCTGGGTGGTTGCGGGTGTGTGGGTGGGTGGTGGAGAATATGTCGGTGGGTGTATGTGTCGGATATGGTATGGGTGTGTATGTGTGTGTGGGCGGGGGATCAGTGGGTGGGTGGCGGCATGTATGTTTGCCTGGGTCTGTGTGAGTACGTGGAGGTATGTGTGGGTGGGTGGGGGATGTGTGGGTGGCTGCGGGAAGTGTGGGTGACTGCGGAATGTGAGGGTGGATGAGGGATGTGTCTCACAACATTGCAATATGCACTGTTTATGTTTACAACTTTTATTTGACAATGTTTTTTTTTTTCCAATGTGAATGTATCATGCGTAATAAGCATTGTATATGCTTACAAAATCCATTTGACATTGTTTTTCACCCTATGTAAATGTAACATGCACATTTGATGAATGAAAGATGAGTGATTGATTAATTGATTTATTTAGGAATCGACATCACAGCATTAGGGCATTCCCATAAGTGCTCTGTCCCCAACCTCAGCAGCCAGCGAAGAGTTCCAACACTAATAGTACCAGTAGCAATCTGGTTATATGTCCGTCTCGCCTTTCCTCTGAGCGTTGAGCGTCGGCCAGATCCCCTCGTCACTCCTCGCTGTTTCATTCTTGCCAGACCATGGTAATCCATTTACTCCTCCGAGGTGTGCACGTGCTCCCACAAGACCGCAACCACGTCTGCCTTGTCATGTATCAATACTCCACCAAGTTTTGCAGAGCCAGCCAATCTGTCTGCCTGTTCATTTCCCAGCATACCGGCATGCCCCGGAGAAAACATCCAGGCGATGCTTGTCACCCGTGACCTCCGAAGCGAAGCAAGCCATTCCGCAAGAAGCCTCGTCAGCATGCTTTCTGAGTCAGTTACAATCACGATGTGTGTGTGTGTGTGTGTGTGTGTGTGTGTGTGTGTGTGTGTGTGTGTGTGGTATTCTCCATCCAGCGTAGAGCCGCAGTGACTGCCTCCACCTCCATTCTTAAGCTGGATGTTGTCGTGTCATATGCCAGGCTCTCCTGCACCAAACATCGACCATTAGCTTCGGCTATGAAACCCCAGCCACTTCTCTCACCTCTTGACACCGACCCATCTGTGTAGATAATCACATCACCCGAGTGAGCATTGTCATGAATTAGTTGCTGGATTTCCACTTCCGTGGCCCCTGCTGGCCACTCCCTGCACTCCAGGCTTAATGTGATTACAACTCTGCACAAGTCTGACTGCTCCGCTGGCACTCTGACCCACTCCTCTCCACACCTAATGTTCTCCAAGGGGCACACCTGTCTGACCGTATCCTTCGCCTGAGCCATCCATGATTTCCCTCTTATCAGTCGCTGACCCTTAACTGCGTCCA